>PISX010012887.1:0-58817 GCA_004024625.1 Mellivora capensis
AATCTTCAATAAAATGTAAAGTCACCTTATGAAATAGCAGAAGATATTTGCAAATCTTATTATCTGTTAAGGGGTTAATATCCAAAATCTATAAAGAAATCACACAACTCAGCAGGAAGATAGATAAACAATTTGTTTTAAAAATGGGCAGAGGATCTGAATAAACATTTTTCCAAAGCATCCAGATGGCCAACAAGTACATGCAAAGATGTTCAACATCACGAATCATCAGAGAAATACAAATCAAAACCACAATGAAATACCACTCTATACCTGTTAGAATGGCTATGATCAGACAAGAAATAACAAGTGCTGGCTAAGATGTAGTGAAAAGGAAACCCTTGTGCACTGCTGGTGGGCACGTAAATTGTTTTAGCCATTATGGAAAACAGTATGGAGGTTTCTCACAAAATTAAAAATAAAACTACCATATAATCCAGTGATTTCACTTCTTTTATCAGAAGAAAAAATACTAACTAGAACCTGCATCCCACGTTTACTGCAGCATTATTCACAATAGCCAAGATATGGAAGCAACCTAAGTGTCCATGGATGGATGAATGGATAAAGAAGATGGTTTTTTATCTGCAAGGGAATATTACTCGCCCACAAAAAAGAAGAAAGTCTTGCCATTTGAGACAACATGAATGGAACTTGAGGGCATCATGCTAAGTGAAATAAGTCAGAGAAAAATAAATACCATATGATTTCACTTATATGTAGAATCTAAAAAACAAAACTCAAAGTTATGGATACAGAGAACAGACGTGGTGTCTAGAAGTGGGGTGCTGGGAGAGGGGGAGTCACCAAATGGATAAAGGGAATCAAAAGGTACAAACTTTCAGTTCTTTCTTTAAAGATTTTATTTATTTATTTAACAGAAAGAGATAGAAAGAGAGGGAACACAAGCACGGAGGAGCTGGGAAGGGAGAAGCAGGCTCCCCGCTGGGCAGGGAGCCCGATATGAGACTCTATCCCAAGACACCAGGATCATGACCTGAGCCAAAGGCAGATGCTTAATGACTGAGCCACCCAGGTGCCCCAACAAACTTTCAGTTCTAAAATAAATAAGCCTGGGGATATAACATACATACAAAATGGAGACTATAGTTAATAATACTGTATTGTACAATAGAAAGTTGCTAAGAGAGTAGATTTTAAAGTTCTTGTCAGACACACAAAAGATAAATATTTAGTACCTACCATAACTAATATGAAGAGGTTTACATATCATCAAGCAGACCTTAGGGATGCATAGATTTCTGGGGAGTGTAGTCTTTTTCTTGTCTCATCAGAAACACATCAGAAAATATCTTTGAGGGGCACCTGGGTGGTTTGGTGGGTTAAACCTCTGCCTTCGGCTCAGGTCATGATCCAAGGGTCCTGGGATCGAGCCCTGCATCAGGCTCTCTGCTCAGCAGGGACCCTGCTTCCCCCTCTCTCTCTGCCTGCCTCTCTGCCTGCCTGTGATCTCTGTCTGTCAAATAAATAAATAAAATATAAAAAAAGAAAATATCTTTGAAATGTAAAGCACTGGTCAAGTGTCGCTTAGAATTCTAATTCCATATACCACATCCCATGCAATATCCCTCACTTCTATTTAAAAATTACTCATTATTTATCTGAAATTCAACTTTAAACCAGATATCCAATATTTCCTCTGGCAGTCATTTTCTGTGCATGCAAGTTTGGGAAATTCTGACTATATAAATAAACTAACACAAGCATCTCTAATGCCGGTCTTCATGGAGCCACTAGTAAGCTCTGGTATATAAAATTTCTCCAGGAGAAAAATGAGGATGCAGTTTTTCTCAAACTTATTTAAACAAAAATGTTTCAATGAACATCCCCAAAAAGCAACTCTGAAGGGTAATTGCTCAGTTACCCCTGTAGATTCAGTGTCTTATTCACTAAGTATTTCTAGAATTTCCTATTAGATTCTAATCGAATCATTTTCCCATGTAATATCATTACATCATTTCTTCCAAGTCTGAAATCCCCAGCATGAAACATGGCACCTTCCCAGCATCCCTCTCGGGTTCTCCTCCCCCATGATCCTACCCCGAGTTCCCCTCCAGCTTCTGAACATCTCCACACTCTTTCAAACCATGATTTTTGCACTATTTCCTCTTCCAGAACTGCCCTTCTCTAGCCCCCAACTTCTCACTGAATCCCTTAAAGACGCATGAAGGAGGATGTTCCCGACTCCCCACTATGCACACTGAGTCCTTCCTTGCTTCCCCTTCAGACGACAATTGTCCACTAGTCTTTACTCGCTGTATTATTCATTTACAGGTCTGTCTCCCCACCGTGGTATAGCCAAATTTGCAAGGACAAAGTTTTATGTTATTCATCTTTAAGTCTTCAGCTCATACCATGGTATCTGACACACAGCAGATGCTCAACAAATGAGTGATGAATTAATGAATGGCTAGTGAGTGGGATTTTTAAAAAGAAGACTCAGGGTGTGGTCCCTTCTCCTTTTTCTTCAATCCTCTCTCTTCTGATTCTGCAAAAGACCTAGCATGTCATCCAAGAAAATAACCATTTAACAAATAGGTACAATTTTATAGACATTGACTCAGCATTCTAATAACCTCTCTGAAAAGAATGAGAGGCAATATATTTAGGTAAATGTCTGTAAACGTAGTACAGTATCTATCTGTGGATCCTTGCCCTCCCAATGATTATAATTATGGTAAGTTAGTTAAATCATGTCTTTCTTTAGTTAAAACATGGTAACATATTCAAAGAGGTTGACTGACTGACATCTAACCTATCTTCCATTCATGAGGTAGTAGTATTCTCACCTTAAGAAGCCAGGAAAGCACAGGGCACCTGGCTGGCTCAGTCAGTAGAGCATGCAACTCTTGATTTTGGGGTTATAGGTTTAAGCCCCACAATGGGTGTAGAGCTTACTTTAAAAAAAATAAAATCTTAAAAAAAAAAAAGAATATAGGAAAGTACAAGGAAGTGCATAGTCTTTTGCCTTAGTCTGTTCTTAACTGATTTAACTGTCTTCAGCAACTAATTAGAGATCCTAA
This sequence comes from Mellivora capensis, assembly GCA_004024625.1. Lineage (NCBI taxonomy): Eukaryota > Metazoa > Chordata > Mammalia > Carnivora > Mustelidae > Mellivora > Mellivora capensis. The sequence continues at coordinate 3,045 of PISX010012887.1, forward strand.
GTGCTATGAGAGGTTTATCTGATTCAGGTATCTCTCATTAAAAGTATGAAGAATTACTTCAAAACTCAGAATTGTATAAGTGCAACAAAAGATTAGTTCAGAATAACGAATCCATACTATGGAATTCATTAACTGCAGACACAGAGTCAAGTCGATGGATTCCTTCTCAACTGGAATTTGCTCTCGCACAGTTTTAATGCCTGGAGATGTATTTAGGATTGTATTTTCAACAGCTAAGACAATTTTATTCCAATATTAAAATATGTATTAAAAGTTGTGATTCCCTCAACCATAAGAGACTCTTAATGTCACAAAACAAACTGGGGGGAGGGGGGTCAGGAGAGGGGGGTGGGGTTATGGACATTGGGGAGGGTATGTGCTACAGTGAGTGCTGTGAGTGTGTAAACCTGGTGATTCACAGACCTGTACCCCTGGGGCTAATAATACATTATATGTTTATAAAAAATTTAAAAATTGTTTAAAAAGTTGTGATTCTGTCTATCAAGAACTCTTAGAAAGAGAGAATTAAAGGCAGAGGAAAGAAAAAGGAAGAAAGGGAGTGACAGCAGGCACAGTACCTGGCACATAGTAGAATCACAAACAGTATTTGCTGCTTGGATTGAACCAACATTTGAGGAACATAAAGATCTGTGTAGTGGAGCAAAGAAAAGCATTTATTTTTTTAAAAATGAAAAGGCTAAAGGGAAGTAAATATGCTATTGGGCTTTAGAAATGCACTATTAGGAATGAGAAGTCTGTGATGGGTAAAAGGGTCTGAGGACAAATTGACTGACATGAAACCCCAAAGGGCAGGAGGGCGATTGCTATGAAGGGGAGGGAGGTGGCTCAGAAATATGGAGCTGACCAGGTCAAGTCAGCTAAGCAAAAGCCACAGCTCTGCTTGGTGTGGGCTTTCAAGTGAGGCTTTATCTCTGAGCCCTTATGAGGACTCTACAGTAAAAGTTTATTTATCTGAGATAAGCTGTTTTGGATCATAAAATGATAAAGACAGTCACTCAGGGGTGGAAGCCTGTTAAGATAAAGAGCAGCCTCGGAGCCCCACCAAGCATCTTCTACTGAGCAAAAGATGATAATGGAAAATAGCTTCACAGATTTGGTGGTCCATAAAGGACATGAAGATATCATTAAAAGTGCCCTTATATACTAGGTTGTCTTTATGGTTTCATTCCAGTGACCTCTATGTTAGTAATAGTGACAACTAAGTATTCGAATTTCAGGTTTGTTCTAAAGGATTTACTTATCAGTCATGTAATCCTATTAACAGACCCATGGAGTTGATACTCTTATTATTTTCATTTTATAAACAAGGAAGCTGTTGCATAGAAAGATTGCTTGGCTAGTGAATGGTAGAGTAGCCATTTGACCCTAGTGAGTCTGTCTACATGTGCACACTTACACACCCCAGGGTGGGGTTCTTAGGGTAAATGCTATCCCTCCTCCTCAGTGAAGAATGAGGAAGGAATGAAAGTGGTAGGATTAGGAGGACCTGACGTAAGAGTTGTCCAATGCAAACAAATGTATCAGTGGTCATGTCTGTGCGAAGCCAGCATCTGGTACAGAAGTTTCTCACTCTTGTCCAACGAAGGGAACATGATCCAAGCTGGGTCAATGGAGAGCCCACTTCCCAATCACAGTGACAGTCCAGGAGGTGGGCATCAGAATCCTATCTGGACCCTCTGAGGTCTTTCTTAGCATCTTCCCAACTGAAATCGCTTGGGATGTTGTGTTGAGAAGAGATGAGCTGGGGCTGACAAAGGCAGGAGCTGGGAGATCAGGTGGAGGAGATGACATAATCCAGGCACAAGATGGAAGTCATTTTAAAGATCTTGAGAAATAGTCAGATTTTGGTTATATTTTGTGAAGGTAGAGCCCATGAGATGGGTTGATGGAGGAGAAAATCATGCATGTATTCTTCCTTTTTAAAAGATTTTTATTTATATGTTCCAGAAAGAGAGAGAGTGGGGGAAGGGGCAGAGGGAGGAGGGGAGAGAGAATCCCAAGCAGACCTCCCGCTGATTACGGAACCCCACACAGGGCTTGATCCCTGGACCTGAGATCATGACCTGAGCTGAAACCAAGAGCTGGGTGCTTAACTGACTGTGCCACCCAGGAACCCACATGCATGCATTATTCTATTAAAATAGCAATTACTGTGGTGGAGGTTTCCAGCATACAGAAGAACCATAAGAGAATCTGTGCCTAGGTCTGGCTAACATGTTAAGTTCTCCACTGAAATATAACCTCTATTCAACACTGTGTCCTAAGCTTCTGGGAAATGGCCCGGTATACAAAAGATGCTCAATACAAATGTATATTGAATTAAAACTCAGTTGAGGAAGTTTGTAAAGCTTCACAGAGGAGAACGTTCTTGAGCTGAGACTCAAAGGGTCAAAGAGTTTTCAAGGTGACAAATGGGCCATGGGCTAAATTTATTGACCATCCTGACTGACACTTCTCTCCACCCCCAAATTAAAATGCTCTCTCCTTACATACTAAAAAGTTGGAGAAGGGGCAGAGGATTTAAATCACAGATCTTTAAAAATGAAGATCTTTATATCATTAAGTATCCAAGAAAGTACTAAGAGAATATAGGAGAATATATTTTTGACTTCAGGGTTAGGAAGAAGTCCATAAACAAAACCCAAAAGCATAACCATAAAGAAAAAATGGACTCATCTCATGGGTATATGAAACAAAATAGCATGACAGAGAATGGGAAGTTACTTAAACTATAACTGAAAAGGGATCAATGAGAAAAAACCAACTATATATAAAATGAGCAAAGGATATGCACCGTTGATATGCAAGAAAGGAATTCTAAATGGCAAAAAAAAAAAAAAAGGAACAGATGCTCTATTATTGGTAATCAGATGCAAATTTGTACAGTAAGCAGATGCCATTTCCTACCCATCAGATAGACAAAAATTAGTTTGGTGGTACCAAGGTTTGGCAACAATGTCCTGATAATGTGTCACAGGCATTCTGGGGCCCAATTTGGCCGGCTCTCATAAAGCAACACATGTCATCCCTCTGCTCCAACAATCTTGCTCTTAGTCCTATAACCTAGAGAAATTCCACCAGTATTTGCACAAGGAGACAAGACCCATAAAGTTTACAGGAGGATTAAGAAAAAATGAATTTGAAATACCCAAAACATCCAGTAGTTAAATGTATAAGGAAACTACAGAATTTCCGTTGACAGGAGTGTAGCTGTCTAGATATTCTAAAAAGTCATCTTGCTGAAAAACGCCCACATACTGGATTAATTATCAAAAATACATTTTCAGTACATTGCTAAATTATGAAATATAAATCTCAGGGCACTCCCTACCCAAGGAAATAAAATGTAGACATTCCTGAACCTGGAATGGTATGAGAGTGCTGAAGCTAGGGCTTTCCTGGGGGCAAATGCTAATTCCAGAAATGTAAAGCTTTGAGGATCTAGAATCAGAGGCCTGGGGACCAGGCTACCAGGCTATGGTCTCTCGAAAGGTAGCTTGAAGACTTCTGAACCTGGGACCCTACACACTAATAAATGCAGGACTCTGAATGGTTCTTGTGCTCTGTGAAAGGGTAGACTAGAAGAAACACTCTTTGCTTAGAGCAAGACAAGTCAACAAGAAAATCTACTAAGGACAAAAGAAAAAAACTACCATGAGAATTTGTATTAAGTCTATCTACATGTAGATCTAGGTTTTTAATTTAAATATTTTTTCAGATGCTAAATCACAAGTTGAGGTTCTTAGTACCACCCAAAGTCTAACTAAACAGATGCAAACCCTCTCTGGAGGAAAACATTCTCCTATTAGGCTTCCCCAAATTCCCACAGATTAAGTTCTGCCAAATATGAGCTCACAATCAAAATGTATGAAACACTTGGGAGAAGGAAACCCCACAGACAAGACTTGGTTAAAAAAAAAGCACAAGAGTTCCCAATGGCTTCCAAGGTTGGAATTTCATATGAGATATTGTATTATCTGAGTCTAAAACAACCACACACAATGTTTAAAGATGTAAAAGCTGGAATTTTGTGTTGTTGTTTTTTAAAGATTCCATTTATTTATTTGACAGAGAGAGACATAGCCAGAGAGGGAACAAGCAGGGGGAGTGGGAGAGGGAGAAGCAGGCTTCCCGCCGAGCAGGGAGCCTGATTCGGGGCTCGAACCCAGGACGCTGGGATCATGACCTGAGCCAAAGGCAGACGCCTAACAACTGAGCTACCCAGGTGCCCCAAAAGTTGGAATTTTAAAATGTGGCAGGAACAAATACAATTAAACATGCCTAGGAGGATTTGAAAAAGAACCTCATGGAAATCCTAGAAAAGAAAAGATTAATCATTGAAAGGAGAAACTGAGTAGACATTTAAATAGCAGATAAAGTATAGACAAAAAGACAAGTAACGGGTAGACAGAGCTGAAGAAATTGCCCATAATTTAGTACAAAGTAAAAAGCAGTTGAAAAATATGAAAGGTTAAGACACATGTATTTTAGAGTAAGAGAGCCTACAGTCTGTGTAATGAGAGTTCTGCAGAAGAGAGTAGAAATAACAGTCTTGTCTCGAAGACATAATAGCTATGAATTTCCTATAAATGATAACAGGTATACATTCTCACATTTGGGGAGAGTAAAAAAAACAACCCTTGGACACAGCGTAGTAAGACTTTAGAAAGTCAAAGATAGGAAACATCTAAAAAGCACTCATTGCAGGAGGGAATGCAAACTGGTACAACCACTTTAGGAAACAGTCTGGCATTTTCTTATAGTTAAATATACACTTACTATAACACCAGCAATCCCATTCCTAGCTATTTATTCAAAAGAAATTAAGATATGAATCTACAAAGGCCCTATATGCAAATGCGTAAAGCAGTTTTACAAACACCAAAACTGGAAACAGTCTAAAATGTCTTCCGACAAGTGAACAGATATTGAACTTGTGGTATACCCCACACGATCAAATACTATTTCTCAAGACAGGAACAAATTAAAAATACAACAACATGGATAAATTCTTAAAACATTATGCCAACAAAAAGAAACCAGATTGAAGGACTACATACAGTTTGATTCCATTTATATGATATCCAGGAAAGAGCAAAACTATAGGGACAGATCAGTCTTTGCAGGGACTGTGAATGAGGGCAAGAAATTCCATTGCAAAGGTGGACTAGGGAACTCTTGGGGATGATGAAAATATTCTATATCTAGATTGTGGTGATGGTTGATAAGTTGTACATATTTGCCAAAATTCATACAACTTTATATATAGTGCATTTATATTATGCTATGTTAAACAGAACTTTTTTTTATGTTTATAGAACATGGGGGAAACATCCAGAGATAAAAGACAGATCACTGTAAAGGAATTAAAATTATACTGACAGCAGACTTCTTAACAACAGGAAAGTCCAGAAGAGAGTGGAAAAATATACGCTGAGAGAAAATAACTATCAACGTAGAATTATGTACTACTCCCTCAAAAAAATTTATATCATTCGCACCTGAAGCTAAAATAATTTTCAGATTAAAAGAGAACTAGGAATTAACCTTTAGTAGGCATTGAGAGAAACACGTGAGAAACTCTGCAGACCCCCTCTCCAGCCAGCAAAACTGGATAGACTGTTTAAAAAAAAACAAACAAACAAACAAACAAAAAACCTAACCATATGCAGTCTCTAGAAATGGACCCAAGAAATACAGCAAATAAAGAAACATGTACTCAAGAAATTCTACTAAAATTCAGTAAGAATAGAGAGAGTCTGTGTTATTTGAACACAGCCTCTTTACCCTATCCCAACTCAGCAAGATGGAAACACTCCAGGCTGGTGCCACCAAGAATGTAGGCTTACTCTTGCCCCAGCTCCCAGCCAGAGGTCTGTCCTCCCTGCAGAAGCAGGATGTCAGCATTTTTCCTGCTGCCCCCAGCTACCCATTACTGAGGCAAAGTTCTAGACAAGAATGGCTGAGAGGGGGGCGCCTGGGTGGCAGTGGATTAAAGCCTCCACCTTCGGCTCAGGTCATGATCTCAGGGTCCTGGGATCAAGCCCCGCACAGGAAGCCTGCTTCCCTTCCTCTCTCTGCCTGCCTCTCTGCCTACTTCTGATCTCTGTCTGTCAAATGAATTAAATAAAAAAAAAAAAATGGCTGAGAGGTTCTGGAGTGGTGGGAGGGGTTGGGGGAGTGGATATTAAGGAGGGCACGTATTGCATGGAGCACTGGGTGTGGAGCATAAACAATGAATCTTGGAACACTGAAGAAATTAAAAAAAAAAAAAGAAGAATGGCTGAGAAGTGAAGCTCTCTTCTACCCAAACCCCATTTGTGGGGCTAGAGGTTCTCCCTTCCGTGTGGCACTGCTGATAACACCAAGACCCTGATGGCCTCGACTCAGCTCTCAAAGCGGCGACATGCTAGGACAAGCTAAGAACCCTTGGGGCTACCGTCCCCTCTCTACCACCAAGAATTCAGTGATGCCACGAGCTGGTTCTTAGAAAAGATGAAAAAGTCAATAAACCTCTAGCCAGACTCATCAAGAAAAAAAGAGAAAAGAACAAATAAGTAAAATGAGAAATGAAAGAGAAGAAGTTAGAACTGACACTACAGAAATAAGGATCATAAGAGACTGGTACAAACAGTTATACGCCAACAAATCGATAGCAAAAAAAACTATTAAAACTAATAAATGGATGAAATAAAGTCACAGGACACAAATCTAATATACAGAAATTGGTTGTGTTTCTGCACACCAACAACGAGCTATCAGAAAGAGAAATTAAGAAAAGGATCCCATTCACAATTGCATCAAAAAGATTAAACTACCTAGAAATAAATTTAACCAAGGCAGTGAAAGACCTGTACTCTGAAAACGCTAAGATATTACTGAAGAAGATTCAAATAAATAGAAAGATATTCCAAGCTCATGACTTAGAAGAATTAGTATTGCTTAAATGCCCATGCTACCCAAAGCATCTTACAAATTCAAGGGAATCTCTATTAAAATACAAATGACTTTCTTCACAGAGCTAAAAGAAAGAATCTTGAAATTTTAATGGAAGAGCTAAAAGAAAGAATCTTGAAATTTTAATGGAAGAGCTAAAAGACAATGAATAGCCAAAACACTCTTGAGAAAGAAGGACGAAGCTGGATGTACCATAATCCCTGATTTCAAACTGTATTACAAAGCTATACTAATCAAAACAGACACGTAGATCAATACAATAGCGTATAAAGCCCAGAAATAAACCTGTGCATCTATGGCCAATTAATCTATGACAAAGGAGGCAAGAATATACAAAGGGGAAAGACCAGGGAAACTGGACAGCCACATGCAAAAGAATGACATTGAACCACTCACACCATACACAAAAAGAAACCCAAAATGGATTAAAGACTTGAATGTAAGACCTGAAATATAAAACTCCTAGAAGAAAACATCACCAAATAGCATTCTGACATCAGTTTTAGCAATATTTTTTTAGATCAGTCTCCTAGGCAAGTGCAAGACAAGCAAACATAAACAAATGGGACTACAGCAAACTGAAAGCTTTTACACAGAGAAGGTAACAATCCACAAAACAAAAAGGCAACCTGTTGAATGGGAAAAGATAACTGCACATCATACATCCAATAAAAAGTTAATATCCAAAATACATAAAGAATTCACAAAACTTAAGATAAAAACAAACAGCCCGATTGGAAAATGGACAGAGAACGTAAGTAGACATTTTTCCAAAGAAGATACACAGATGGGCAACAGAAACATAAAAAGTTGCTCACCATTAGGGAAATGCAAATTAAAACCACAATGAGAATTAGCTCACACCTGTCAGAATGTCTATTTTGAAAGGACAAAAAATAAGCATCGGTGAGAATAGGGAGCTGAGGGAACATTTGTGCACTGCTGGTGGGAATGCAAACTGGGGCAGCCACTATGGAAAACAGCATGGAGGTGCCTCAAAAAATTAAAAATAGAACTACCACATGATCCACCAATTCCAATTCCAGGTATTATTTATAAAAACACAAATTTAAAGAGATATGTGCACCCCTATGTTCAATGCATTCTTTATAATAGCCAAAATATGGAAGCAACCTAAATCTCCATCCATAGAGAGATAAGGATGATCAACAGATAAAGAAGATTTTGTGTATATATATACAATGGAATATTACTCAGCCATAAGACAGAATGAAATCTTGCCACTTGCAACAACACAGATGGACCTAAGGGTATTATGCTAAATGAAGTAAAGCAGAGAAAGATGAATATTGTATGTGGAATATAAAAAAGCAAATAGAACAGAACAGAAAGAGACTCATAGATCCAGGAAACAAACCCTTGGCTACCAGAGTAGGGAGGTGTTGGGGGGTGAAGGGGATTAAAAGGTACAACTTTCAGTTATAAAGTAAGTAAGTCATAGGGATGGAAAGCATAGCATAGGGAATACAGTCAGTAATATTGTAATAACTTCGTATGGTGACAGATGGTAATAGACTTACTGTGGGAATCATTTCATAATGCATAAAGTATTGAGTCACTAGGACTTACACCCAAAACTGAAGGGGAATTGTATGTCAATTATACTTCAGTTAAAATAAAATAATCTTATATTTGGCAAAGTTGTCTTTCAAAGTAAATGGTAAATAAAGACATTTATTTTATAATGTCTTTATTTACCATTTACTTTGAAATTACCAGATAAACAAAAAAAGAATATTTGTTGACAACAGACCTGCTTTGCAAGAAATACTAACAGAAAATTTTCTGGCTGGAAGGAAGTGATTCCAGATGATAATCTGAATTGATGTGAAAAACAAGGAACACTGAGAAAGCTAAATATGTAATTACAAAAGACATTAATAAATGCATTTTTTGTTTTATAAACTTAACTGATGTATAAAGCAAACATCTAAAACAATATTTATATAATGCCTTGTTGGGTCTACAGCATATGTAAATGTAATATATTTACCAATAAGAGTACAAAAAAATGTGAGTGGGAGCAAAGCTATACTGGACTAAGAAAATGATTGCAGATGGCAACTCCACAAGAACAAATGGAGAGAACCAGAAATCATAACATGCTTTTGAGAGTACAACAAATGCTAAGTAAGCTTAACATACCAAAAGCTATAGATATATACTTGCTCTCTTTGTTATTCTCAGCTTCCTTAAAAGACATAAGATATATTATTTGATATTTATTACATAAAATATTATATTATATAATGTAATAATTATAACAATGTATTCTTTTGTAACATTTATAAATGTAATATGTATAATGACAACGCCACCAAAAAAGGAAGAAAAGAGAATAGAGCTAAATAGGATTAATGTTTCTATATCTCATGGGAATTAAGTCATGTGAATCTGAAGCTGATTCTGATAAGGTCAGAAGTAATGGTAAACTCTAGAGGAACCGCCAAAAAAAAAAGTAACAAAAGACAATTCAGGACGCCTGGGTGGCTCAGTTGGTTAAGCTGCTGCCTTCGGCTCAGGTCATGATCCCAGCGTCCTGGGATCGAGTCCCACATCGGGCTCCTTGCTCGGCAGGAAGCCTGCTTCTCCCTCCGCCTCTGCCTGCCACTCTGTCTGCCTGTGCTCGCTCCTTCTCTCTGACAAATAAATAAATAAAATCTTTAAAAAAAAAAAAGATAATTCAAAGCAAAGGCAATGCAATGGAGAAAGGACAGTCTTTTCAACAAATGGCATTGAAACTACTGCAAATCCACAAACAAACAAAACAAAAGAATCTAGACACAGATTGTACCTGTTACAGAAATTTACTCAAAATGGATCACCGACCTAAAGAGTAAAATGCAACTAATAAACTTCTAGAAGATGATAAAGGAGAAAATCTAAGCGACCTTACATTTGGTGATGACTTTTTAGGTATAACATCAAAAGGATGACCTATGAAAGAAAAAGCTAATAAGTTGGGTCAAAGAAGAAATCAAAAGAGAAGGAAGATGGAGATGAATGAAACTGAAGACACAGCAGACCAAAACCTAGGGGATGCTGCTAAAGCAGTACTTAGAGGGAAATTTACTGTTGTTAATGTATATATTAACAAAGAACAAAGATCCTAAATCAATAATCTAACTTTCCACCTTCAGACTAGAAAAAGAAGAGCAAACTAAACCTAAAATAAGTAGGAGGAAGAAAATAATAATGATTAGGGAAGAAATTAACAAAATAGTTAATAGAGAAAGTATAGAGGGGAAAAAACAAAGCAAAGGAACCAAAAGCTCATTCTTTGAAAAGATCAACAAAGTTGACAAACAGTAAGCTACACTGAAAAAGGAAAAAAGAAGGAAGAATGAACATAGAATCTGAAATGAAAAAGGGAAACTACTACCAATCTTATAGAAATAAAAAAGAATGATAAAGAAATGCTGTGACAAATTGTATGCCAATAAATTAGATAACTTAGATGAAATGGACAAATTCCTAGCAAAACTCAAACTACCAAAACTGACTGGAGAAGAAACAGACAGGGGCGCCTGGGTGGCTCAGTAGGTTAAGTGTCTGCCTTCAGGTCAGGTCATGATCTTAGGGTCCTGAGATCGAGTCCTGCATTGGGCTCCACGCTCAGCAGGAAGTTGGCTTCTCCTTTTGTCCCTCACCCCACTTGTGCACACTCTCTCTCTCTTTATCAAATAAATAAATAAAATCTTTAAAAAGAAGAAGAAATAAACAATTTGAATAGACACATAACAAATAGAGATTGAATTTATAATTCAAACACTACCAAACATGCACAAAAAAGCACAGGCTCAAATGGCTTCACCAACTAAATCTATCAAACATTTAAAGAACTAGTACCAATTCTTCACATTAGAAAGGAAGAAGGAAGGAAGGAAGGAAAGAGAAAGGAACAAAGAAAAGGAAGGAACATTTCCCAATTCATTTTGTGAATCCAATATTAACCTGGCACCAAAACCAGACAAAACATCACAAAGAAAAACTAAAGACCACGGTGGTGTCATAAATATGAATGTAAAAATCCTCAATAAAATACTAGCAAACTAGATCCAGCAATATACAAAAAGAGTGATACACCATGGTCACATAGAATTTACCCTAGGATTATAAAGGGATTAACATCTAAAAATCAATTAATGTAATACACCATATGGATTGAATAAAAAGAACCACAAGATCATCTTACTAGATGTAGGAAAAGCATATGACAAAATTCAAACACTCTATCGGAATTTTTTTAACTCAATAAATAGGAAGATAAGAGAATTTCCTTTACCTGATAAAGGGCATCTAGGAAAACCTCACAGCTATAATTATATTTAATAATGAAAAACTAGGTTCTCCTCTCATGTTCAGGAACAGGACAAGGATGTCTGTCCTCACCACTTCTATGCAACATTGTACTGGAAATTCTAGCTAGGACAATTAGGCAAGAAAAAGAAGAGGTATCCAGATTTGAAAGGAAGAAATAAAACTATCTCTTTTTGACAATGGCATGATCTTATATGTATAAAATCCTAATAATGATTCCACTAAAAATTATTAGAATAAATGAGTTCAGTAATGTGCACAATTCATGATCAATATCAAAGATCAACTGTATTTCCATGTTCTTGCAATGAATAATCTGAAATTTTAATTAAGAAAACAATTCCAGTTATAACAGCATTGAAAAGAAAACACTCAGGAATAAATTAAACAAAAGAAGTACAATACTATATACTCTGACAACTACAAAACATTGTTGAAAAAAATTTTAAAGATCTAAATAAATGGAAGAACACCTGATGTTCATGGATCAGAGGACATAATATTGTTAAGATGACAATACTCCTCAAATTGATCTACAGATTCAAAGCAATTTCTAACAGAATTCCATGTGGCTTGAATTCATAAGTCAATCCTAAAATTCAAATGGAACTATAAATCACCCAGAATAGCCAAAACAATCTTGAAAAGAACAATGTTGGAAGACTCACACTTCCTGATTTTATAACTTAGTACAAAGCAATGATAATCAATACAATTCGTACAGCATAAGAACAGACATACAGATCAACAGAATAGAATTGAGCATTCAGAAATAAAACTAGGTGTCTATGGCCAAAGGATTTTCAACAATGGGACCAAGATCATTCAATGGGGAAAGAACAGTCTTTTCAACAAAAGATGCTGGGACTCTTAGAAAGCTACATGCAAAGGAATGAAGTTGAACCTTTATCTCACAACACACATAAAAATGAACTAGAAATGAAGGACAGACCTACATGTAAGAGCTATGACTGTAAAATTCTTAGAAAAGTGTATGAGTAAGTCTTCATAACCTGGGATTTGTCAATGGATTCTTAACCATGACACCAAAAGCATGAGCAACAAAGAAAAAAAGAAATGCATTTGAGTTCATAAAAATTAAAAACATTTGTGTTTCAAAGAACACAAGAAATTAATAAACAACCCACAAGTGGGAAAAAATATTTGAAAATCATATTATCTGATTAGGGTCATTTATCTACACTATATAAAGAGCACATAAAACTCAACAATAAAAAAGCAAATAAGCCAACTTTAAAAATTGAGTGAAGGATCTGAATTGACATTTCTCCAAGGAAGATATACACATGGCCAATAAGTTCATGAAGAAAGGCTCAACATCGTTACTCATCAAAGAAATATAAATCAAAACCACAGTGAGATACACTTCACAACCACTAGGATGATTAGAATCCAAAAGTCAGCAACACATGTTGGTAAAGCTGTATAGAAATTGGAAGCCTCATTCACTGCTGGTGGGAATGTAAAGTGGTGTAGCTACTCTGGAAAATAATCTGGCAGTTTTTCAAATAATTAAATGTAGAGTTACTGTGTGACCCAGTGATTCCATTCCTAAGTGTATACCCAAGAAAAATGAAAATATCCCCGCACAAAAACTTGTACATAAATGTTTATAGCAGCATCATACATAATAGTCCAAAGGTAGAGAGAACGCAAATGTCAATCAAGTGAGGAATGGATATGCAAACTATGGCCCATCAAGTGAGGAATGGATATGCCAACTATGGTGTATCCTTAGAATGGAATATTATTTGGTCATAAAACAGAATGAGGTACTGATATAGCCTATAACATGGATGACCCTTGAAAACATTAAGTTAAAGAGCCAGATACAAGATGCCACATACCACGTGATTCCTTTCAGATGAAATGTCTAGAATAGTCAAATCCATAGAGAGGGAAAATAGATGAATGGTTGCCAAGGGCAGAGAGAGAAGAATGGGAAGTGTATTCATTTCATAACAGATTACCACAGACTGGATGGATGAAAACCACAGAAATGGTTTGCTTTCCCAGTTCTGGAGGCCAGAAGCAGAAATCTAAGGAGCCATACTCCCTCTGAAGGCTCTAGGGAGGGATCCTTCCTTGCCTCTTCCTAGCTTTTGGCGGCTTTAGGCCATCCTGAGCATTCCCTGGCTTATCGCTGCCTCACGTAATCTGCCTTCTTTTCTGTTTATCTCTGTGTGCTCTCTCCTTTTCTTACCAGGGCACTAGTCATTGGATTTAGAACCCATATTAATTTAGCATGACCTCATCTGAACTAATTATGTGTGTAAAGATTGTATTTCCAAATATAGTCCCATTCTGAGGTTCCAGGAAGGCATGAATTTTAAGGGAAACCATTCAAGCCACTATAGGGAGTGACTGCTAATAGGTACACGTTTTCTTTTTGAAAATGCCCCAAGGGGCACCTAGGTGGGTCAGTGGGTTAAGCCTCTGCCTTCCACTCAGGTCATGATCTCAGGGTCCAGAGATCGAGCCCCACATCGGGCTCTCTGCTCAGCAGGGAGCCTGCTTCCCCCGCCCCCTCTGCCTGCCTCTCTGCCTACTTGTGATCTCTCTGTGTCAAATAAATACATAAAATCTTAAAAAAGAAAAGAAAATGCCCTAAAATTGTGGTGATGACCACGCAGATGTCTGAGTGTACTAAAAACCACTTAATTGTATACTTTAAGTGGGAGACGCTGTGGCCCATGAATTAGATCTCAAAAAGCAAAAATAATTGATCAACAAACCTCCAGTAAAGGAACTTCTAAAAGATGTGTAGGAAGAAAGAAAATGATCCCAGGAGAAAAATCGGAGGTGTAGGAAGGGACCGTTGACACAAGTTGAAAGTCCCTGAAGATCAAGACTCACTTCTTGAGTCCCTAGACCTATAGTAAGTCTTCAGATACACGTGTTAGATAAATGGCGATGTGCAAACAAATTGGTAAACAGAGACATAAATAAAAATAAACATTTTCATGAAAAAATCATATCAAATTTTTATGGTTTAAAACCACTAATAACTGGTTCTGGGAAATTGGCAGAGTAGGAGGGCCCTGAACTCATCTCATCTCATGGACACATTGAGATAATGGCCACATCAGTGGAACTCAGTTTGACAATAACCCAAAGACTGGCAGCAGAGACTTTCCACACAGTTACTTACAGAAAGGCCACATCAGAAAAGGGGCAGAGATGCAGTTGGGAACTGAATCTCTGGTAAGACTAAGCACAAATATAACCATAACAAGAAACAAAGAAGAACATGATCTTCTTTGTACATAATGTACATAATGATAAAAGGAACAAGCCAACAAGAGAATATAACAAATGTAACTATTTATGCACCCAACGTGGGAGCATCTAACTACGACTATTAACAGACATACTATTAACATACAACTATTAACATACATAAAGGGAGAAATTGATAGTAATACAATAATAGCAAGGGACTTCACCACCCCGCTTATATCAATGGATAGATCATTCAGACAGCAAGTCAACAAGGAAACAGGCTTTGAATGACCCGTTAAACCACATGGACCTAACAGATATATATAAAACACTGCATCCCAAACCAGCAGAATATTCGTTCTTTTCAAGTGTACATGGAACATTCTCCAGAACAGATCACCTATTAGACCACAAAGCAGGTTTCAATGAATTCAAAAAGACTGAAATCATATCATGCGTCATTTCTGACCACAGCAGTATAAAACTAGAAATGAATCACAAGAAAAATTCTGGAAAGAACGCAAATATATGGAGACCAAATAATATGGTACTAATTAATGAATAGGTCAACCAAGAAGTCAAAAAGGAAATAAAGAAATATATGGAGACAAATCAAAATGAAAAGACAATGGTCCAAAATCTTTGGAATGCAGCAGAAGCAGTTCTAAGAGGGACGTTTATAGCTATCCAGGCCCATGTCAAGAAGTAAGAAAATCTCAGAAAACAACCTAACCATACACCTAAAGGAGCTAGAAAAGAAGAACAAATAAAACCCAAGGAGAGTAGAAGAAAGGAAATAATAAATGTCAAAGCAGAAACAGATGAAATAGAGACCAAAAAAGAAAAAAAACACACACAATAAAACAGATCAATGAACGTAGGAGCTGGTTGAAAAGATCAACAATATTGGTAAACTTTTAGTCAGATTCATCAAGAAAAAAAGAGAGAGAGAACTCCAATAAATAAATCAGAAATGAGGGAGGAGAAATAACCATCAACACCACAGAAATACAAAAGATTATAAGAGAATATTATGAAAAATTATAAGCCAACAAATTGGACAGCCTAGAAAAAATGGATAAATTCCTCAAAACATATAATCTTCCAAAACTGAAACAAAAAGAAATAGAAATTTTGAACAGACCAATTTACAGTCATGAAATGGAACCAGCAATCAAAAAAACTCCCAACAAACAAAAGTCCTGCACCAGATGGCTTCACAGGTTAATTCTATCAAACATTAAAAGAATTAATACCTATTCTTCTCAAACTAGTCCAAAATACAGAAGAGGAAAGAAAGCTTCCAAATTCATTCTACAAGGCCAGCATTACTGAAATACTAAAACCAGATAAAGATACTACAAAAAAAAAAGAGAGAGAGAGAGAGAGAGAGAGAGAAAGAGAGAACTACCGGCCAATATCTCTGTTGAATATAGAAGCAAAATCCTCAATGAAATATTAGCAAACTGAATTCAACAATACATTAAAAAAAATCATCCACCATGATCAAGTGGGATTTATTCTAGGGAGGCAAACATAGTTCAAAATTCTCATATCAGTCAACATGACATATCCCGTTAGTAAGAGAAAGGATGAAAACCATATGATCATATGAATAGATGCAGAAAAAGCACTTGATAAAGTAAAACATCTATTCGTGATAAAAATTCTCAACAAACTAGGTTTAGAGGGAACAAACCTCAACATAATAAAGGCCACACATGAGAAAAACCACAGCTGACATCATCCTCAGTGGTGAAATACAGAGCTTTGACTTGAAGATCAGGAGCAAGATAAGGGTGTCCACTCCCACATTTCTATTCAACATGTCCTGGAAGTCTTAGCCACAGCAATTAGACAACAGAAAGAAATAAAAGGCATCTGAATTCGTAAGGAAGAAGTAAAATTTTCCATCTCTGCAGATGACATGATACCCTATACAGGAAACCCTATAGACTTGACCCAAAAACTACTAGACCTGACAAATGAATTTGGTAAAATCTCAGGATACAAAATCAATAACAGAAACCTGCTGCATTTCTATACACTAATGATTAAGAAGCAGAAAGAGAAATTAGAAAAGAATCCCATTTATAATTCCACCAAAAAGAATAAAATACCTAGAAAGAAACTTAACCAAGGAGGTGAAAGACATGTACTCTGAAAAATATAAAACATTGATGAAAGAAGTTGAAAATGACACAAACAAATGGAAATAGACTCCATGCACATGGGTTGGAAAAATAAAGATGTTAAAATGTCCATACTACCCACAGCAATCTATAGATTTAGTGCTTATCAAATACCAACAGTATTTTTCACAGAACTAGAATAAATAATACTAAAATCTGTATGGAACCACAAAAGACTCCAACTAGCCAAAGCAATCTTGAGAAAGAACAAAGCTGGAGGTATTATAATCCCAGATTTCAAGATACACTACAAAGCTTTCATAATCAAAACAATATGGTATGGGCACAAAAATATAGACATAGGTCAAAAAACAGAATAGAGAGCCCAGAAATAAACCCATGCATATATGGTTAATTAACTTATAACAAAGGAACCAAGAATATACAAGGGAAGGGCAGTCACTTTAGCAAATGATGTTGAGAAAACTGGACAGCCACATGCAAAAGAATGAGACTGGACCACTTTCTTACATGATAGACAAAGGAGAACTCAACATGGATTAAAGACCTAAATGTGAATCCTGAAACCATAAAACTCATAGAAGAAAATACAGGCAGTAATTTCTTTTACATCAGCCATGGAAATATTTTTCTAGATATGCCTCCTCAGGCAAGGGAAACAAAAGCAAAATTAAACTAATGGGACTACACCAAAATAAAAAGCTTTTGCACAGTAAAGGAAAGCATTAGCAGAACAAAAAGGCAACCTACTAAATGGGAGAATATGTTTGCAAATGACATATCCAAATGACATATAAAGAACTGATACAACTGAACACCCAAAAAACACATAATTCAATTTTAAAAAATGGGCAGAAGACACAGATAGACATTTCTGCAAAGAAGACATCCAGAGGGCCAACAGACACATGACAAATGCTCAATATCACTCAGCATCAGGAATCAAAACCACAACATATCACCTCGTACCTGTAAGAATGGCTAAAATCAAGAACACAAGAAAAAACAAGTGTTGGCAAGCATGTGGAGACAAGGGAACCCTCATGCACTGTTGGTGGGAATGCAAACTGGTACGACCACGGTGGAAAACAGGGTGGCAGTTCCTCAGAAAGTTAAAAATTAGAACTACTCATGATCCAACAATAGCACTAATGGGTATTTACCCAAAGAATACAAAACCTCTAATTTGAAAAGATGTATGCACTCTTACCTGTATTGCAACATTATTTACAAGAGCCAAATTATGTAAAAAGCCCAAATGTCCATCAATAAATGAATGGATAAAGAAGATGTAGTATACATACACAATGGAATATTAATTACTCAGCCCTAAAAGGGAATGAGATCTTGCCATTTGTAACAACAGGTACGGACCTGAAGGGTGTAATGCTAAGTGAAGTCAGTCAGTCAGAGAAAGACAAGTACCATCTGATTTCACTCAACTGTGGAATTTCAGAAACAAAACAAATGGAAGAACAAAGAAGAAAAGAGACAAACAAAAAATCAGACTCTAAATTACAGGAACAAACTGTTAGTCACCAGTGGGCAGGTGGGTGGCGTGATGGGGGAAGTCGGCAAAGGGGATAATCGTGTACTCAAGTGGTGAGCCCTGAGCAACGCACAGAATTGCTGAATCACTATATCATAGACTTGAAACTAATACAGCACGGTATGCTAATTACGCTTCAATAAAATAACAAATAAGCAAGATAAAACATAGAGTAAGCTGAGCATTCAGAGTTGAAGCAATGAAATGTTTTGGACTTTTTGAGGCACAGGCTAAAGACATTAATTTTGGACTTTGTAAATTAAAAATGCGTGAAATTATTTCAGAAGGAATAATTAGGAGATAAAGAGGATATAACTTCCTAGGTAATTGAGCAAAAACTTGGAAAAAAGAGAAAGGGAAGGTCAATTAATCCAGTAGGATGTTGGAAAGGAGGAAAGTATAGATAAGGAGGGACAATTAGGAAGCACTATAAATCAGAGGACGGGGGAAAAAATCCAAATACATCAGAAACACATGTAAATAGACAAAATCTTCCACTTAAAGGACAAATTATCACATTAGATGAACACAAATCTAGCTAAATGCTACTTAAAGATATACATCTAAAACATGAGAACACAGGAAAAAAATGCATATATATAACCAAAACCCAAAATGCATATATTAACCTAAACTCTAGAACCAAATGTGTTTCCAAATTCAGGTTAATTTTAAGAAATTAAATAGGTCATATGTTATATTTTATGTAACACGCTCACTGGGGTTTGAAGGCATCACCTCATAATCAAACACAGTAACATTTCTGAAAGAAACAAATATTCATACCAAGTAGAATAAGAGTAGCTTCACCTCAGCATAGCACAGATTTTGCTGTCAAATAAATTATGAGAAAAACTTTGTTTTGGGAGCTTTATGATTTTCAGAACTGCAGATTTGTACTCATACACTTAAAACCAAGCAATTACTGGCCCCCAAAAAACTGGCATACCTGGGGTAATGGCAAACAAAATAGGGTCTAAGAAGACAATATTATTAGGGGTTATCACATAGGGATATTTTTTTAAAGCTTCAATGTACCGGGAAGATATAACAATTCTAAAATTATACACACTTACTGAGATAGCCTCCAAACACAAAGAGAAATTGATAGTACAACAAGAAAAATGTGTTGTACACATCAAATAATTTTCAATTTATTATAGCCTGTCTGCCTGGTTAGCATTTTAGTGTGTGTCTTGTCATCCCAACTAGATTAGAATAAATCAGCAGCGAGTGGGTAAACTTCCTACTGGAAGGCACTAGGTGAAGCCCTTTACCATCATTTGGACATCCTTTGATCACACATGGTGGCTCATGTCCCCTGGTTGCAATAAGGGAGGTGAAGTAATTTGCTCAAAGTCATATTGCTAAGTTTCAGAGTTTGGATTCGAATTTCATTCTGTTGGACTCCAAAGACCCAGGACCTTTTCGGGGTATCATGAAATAAGTGTAAGACGTTGTCCCTTGATTTACTGAAGTTAAAATGGCAGCCATTATATAGGAGAATTAAAAGCAAAACAAGGGATCCCTACCTACCCGGTGTTGTCATTTTCCAGGAGGCACAGTGTCAACCAACCATGCATGAGAGACATGTTCCAAAGGTTTACACAATCTTCACCCTCTTGCCTCTCCCCAGATTTTACCATTTTCTCCCTGACCTTAAGACAGCTTTGAAATGAGATGAACTCCCAATCGCAAGGCATTCTGATATTTTTCAGGCTGACACTCATGTTATGCTTTTAACACAAAAATGCAGAGTTGTTTGGGTAAAGGATGAGTTTATAATTTAAAATGTGAAGCCTCGTTAAACTTGTCTCAAATGTTTTTCTGCTCTCAGTCACCAATTACCCTCCATAACATGGAGAAACCAATTATAACTAAAATCGGTCACAGTAACAACAGTTGGCGTACAAATATACAGTGAAAAAGTCTAGAAATAAAAACGGCATATTTGCCTTTGTGTTTAAAGCACACCAGGGACTGCTCAAGAAGGAAAATCGCGCAGGGTGCACCTCCTTTTCGCAGGGATGTCAGAGAACCATCCAGTCAAAACTGTTGATGGCTCTCCAAGAGCCTTGGAGCTGGATGGAGATGTGCAAACTCGTTATCCACCGCAAGAGGGCGCTCATCCAAAGGGAGTGAAAGGTCATCTTGCCCTAAAAACACACCGGAAGAGTAAATCCCTGTCCAAAGGGGTTAGGAAATACTGTTATAACCCGGGGCTGCTGCCAGAATTGGTAACACAAGGATCCAAATTACGATTTTTCCCCCAATACTACTCTCGTGTTGTCAATCCCATTATCTATAGTCAATCTTAGAGCTACGGTGTACAGAATGGTAAATGGGTCTTGTCTGGTGAAACAGAAACCAAACAAATTGTTCACATAAAACAATCCCAGTAAGTGCCAGCATTAAGGGAATCTTATTTTTGGTGGACTTTGCCGAAAATTGGCGGATAAAAGGGATTCAGCCTGCATTTCCCTTTTAGGAAGGAAGGGAGGAGGAAATGTGGATTTAAACCTTGTAGTCCTTATAAACCGCTGAAGAGGGAAAACTCTGGGTTCAGATTCCAGTTTTATTATCTTTTGAAAGTATGCATGGCAGCTGCCTCAGCCTGTCTCTCCAGGCCACTGGGACAAGGTTTCTCTTGGATAACTCATCCCTTCAAATGGCTTCCACTGCAAATCCGTCCTGCAGATATGATCTGTCAACCAAGAATGTGCTGGGCTTCCAAGCGCTTCCCAGTGAAGAGGTGGTGTGAGGGTTTGTGGACCAGATTCAGGCTTTGGGCTCAGGCATTTCTGTGTTTGAACACTGGCTTCACCTCTTGCGAGCTCTATGTAAACTTGGATTAGTCTTGTAATCTGCCTGAGCCTCTGTGTCCTTATCTATAAAATGGGACAAAGAATAGGACCCCCCAGCCCCCCACCCAAGAATGACAGTAAGGATTCAATGTAAAGCATTTGGTAAAGTGCTTTAACCAAGCATATATCCCATAAACATTCATTATCATAATTCATTTATTCATAAATATTTATTGAACACCTATGGTGTGCTGGGTACTTTTCTAGGTGCCTGGGATGCATCCCTGAACCAAACTGGGAATGATCCCTGCAATTATGGGCTTGCATGCTAGCAACGAAAGACATATAGCAAATAAGGCATTCTAAGTACATAACATAAGCTAGAAGGCAGATAATAGCACTAGGAAAAAGAAGGTAAGAAAGCAGAATATAGAACTTAGCCAGTTACAGTTTCAAATGGGGTGGTCAAGTAGGCCTCATTCAGAGGTGGGGCTTAAGGAAAGAATTAGAGAAAGTGTGGGAGATACCATGTGGGGGTGGGGAGAGCATTTGAAGTCAGTGAAATAGCCAGTTCAAAGGCTCTGCAGTAGAAATATGCCTGGCTTGTTCCAGAACAACAAAGGAGCCCAGGGCAGCTGGAAAAGAGAGAAAATCTCCAAATGGAATGACCCATTCTCACATCAAACGACTCAAGGTCCAAAACAAAACCCAGGAGCCTCCTCCTTTCAAGGGTGTCATGTTTCCCCCTCTTTATTAATGGTACATTCTTCCAAGATCATAACTTTGTGTATTCCTTCTCTACTTCATTCCTGACATTATATTATTATTACTACTGTTACTATCTGTTGTTGTTGTTTTTGTTGTTGTTAGTGTCGTTAGATTTATCTTTCCTTTCCATCTCTGCTGGAAAGAAACACAGAGACAGATTACAACTAGGCCCTAAGACAGAAAAAGGTATGATGCCCTTCTTTATAGGTTGGCAAGATCTGTGCAATTTCACAAAGCTGGGCATTTTTCATTTTTAGGTGCCCCTGCTTTGTCTCTGACTGTGTGCTTGATCTGACTCTGGGGTATTCAACACTGCCTCTCCCCTTTCTACATGCTTATCACCCACCTTCTTGTAGGTTAGCTGAATTGTTTCTGAAAAGTATCCCCCTTCAGTACCTCCCAGCTACAATGTATACAATGCAAAACATTCTGATTGACCTAAGATGGTGCATTCATTAGTCATCTCTCTACTTAAGGACTCTGTAAGGGCCATTTATTACTTACCAGATCAAGTCTAAATTGCAATGCCTGTCCTCCTAATTATTAACAACTTGAGATCAGAAACCTAGCGTTAAACTTCTGTTGTAGTTCAAGAAATGCTTCGCATGGTGAGTGATACATTACTGAACTGACTTGAAAAGAAAAGAACACACACACACACACCAAAAAAAGAACAACAACAACAAAAAAAAAAAGAAAAGAAAAGAAAAGAACACTGAAAAAAAGAGAGTGAAATTTACATCATGCCAAGTTCTTCCAGCTCTGAGGGCCATATTGATTTTTTTTAAGTCAGAGTCCTTGAGGTATAACTGACACACAGTAAGATTTACTCTTTATATTGTATAATTCTCTGAGTTTTGATAAATGCATGTGGTTATGGAACTACCATTGTGATCAACACACAGAACTGTTAGAGGACCCTGAAACATTCCCTTGTGTACCTTCTAGTCAACCCTTCCCTCCACCCCCAGCAATTATTGATCTGTTTCTTGTTCCTATACTTTTTTCCTTTTTTGCCTGTCATATAAATGGAATCATCCAGTTAGATGAGCTTTGAGCCCGACTTCTTTCCCTTAGCATCCTGTGATTGAAATTCATCCATTTTGTTGCATGTATCAATAGTTTGTTCTTTAGTCACTGCAGGGATGGACCAGCTTGTTTATCCCCTTACCCGCTGAAGAATATTCAGATTGTTTCCAATTTGGGGCAAGTATGAATAAAGCTGCTACAATCCTTCATGTATAGGATTTAATGCAAACATCTGTATTCATTTTTCCTCGGATAAAGGCACTGAAGTGGAATTGTTGGAGCATGTGATATGCTTAATTTTTATTTATTTAGTTAATTTATTTGAGAGAGAGAGAGAAAGCAAGTGGGGAGGGACAGAGGGAGACAGAATCTTAACCAGGCTCCATATCCATTTACAGACCCCAACCTGGGTCTCATCTCACAATCCTGAGACCATGACCTGAGCTGAAATCAAGAGTTGCATGCTCAACTGACTGAGCCACCCAGGTGTCCTGCTTAGTTTTTAAAGAAGCACCAAACGGTTTTCCAACGTGGCTGTAACCATCTTCCGTTCCCACTAGCAGGGTAGGACTGTTCCAGGGTAGGTAGAATCCTCAATAGCACTTGGTATTGTCAGTTTTTTTCTTGTTTATTATTATTTTGTATTATTATTACAATAATACAATATTATTATTAATGATTATTATTAATTAATATTAATATTAATATTATTACAACAATACAATGGGAACAGGTATATTTCATGGTGGTTTTAATTGGCATTTCTCTAATGACAATGTTGAGCATCTTTTCATGTGTTTACTTGCAATCTGTATATTGTCCTTGGTGAAATGTCTATTCAAATCGTTCGTCATTTTTTGAGTGGCTGGGTGGCTTGGTCACATAAGCGTCTACGTTGGGCTCAAGTTATGATCTCAGGGTCCTGGGACTCAGCCCCATATCTGGATCCCTGCTCAGTGGGGAGTCTGCTTCTCCCCTCTCCCTCTTCTCTCTCTCCTTCTCTCTCTGTCAAATAAATAAACAAAATCTTTTTAAAAAAATCACTCGTCGCTTTTAACTGCTTTGTTCTCTTACTACTGACTTGAGAATTCATTATAATTCTGGTTATAAGTCTTCTAACATTTTCTCCTAGTCTTTTTGTCTTTTTAAAATACTCTACACACCATAGAATTCACATTGTATACAATCCTATGAGGTTTTGTTTGTTTTATTTTAAGATGTTATTTATTTATTTGTCAGAGAGAGAGAGCACGCACAAGGAGGGGAAATGGCAGGCAGAGGGAGAAGCAGGCTCCCCCACGAACGAGGAGCCCAGTGCGGGACTCCATCCTAGAATCCTGGGATCGTGACCTGAGTTGAAGGCAGACGCTTAACCGACTGAGGCCCACAGGCATCTCCAATCCTGTGAATTTTAACACAGGCACAGAGTCTTGTAACCACCTCCACAAAACAGGACACAGAAATTTTCAAGACCCTAAAGAATTTGCTCATGTTCTCCTTTTGGTCAGACCCTCTCCCCACCCCAACCTCTGGCAACCTATTCTCTGTTCCTATAGTTTTGCCTTTTCCTGCCTCTCGAACAAGTGCAATCTTATAGTATATAATCTTTTGAGACTGGCTTCTTTCATTTATTATAAAGCTGAGCAGTGGTCGATTGCTGTGGATATACCACAGTTTATTTACCCATTTGCCCACTGAAGGATATTTAAAGTTGTTTCCAGTTTGGGGTGATAAAAGTTTTGGGAAATAAATGCAATTCTTTTGATGAATAAAGACAAAATATCAGACATTGTTGAAGACAGCAGATTTAACCAACATTGTTAAATTTGAGAAAGCCGGTAAAGAAGGGTTATGAGCAAAGTGGACAGAAAGACCACCATGGGGCCAGCTCAGTTAGGATAATGGATAATGAGCCCTCAGGGAATGACAGAAACCCATGGGCATGAGCAGCCTGGTGAACCAGAAAGGCAGCCCAGGACCTTGGTTTCCAGTTGAATGCAAGAGAATTACTGGTAACATTATGAAGCTACAATTATATTAAATATTTTACTTACTTTTTATAATTTCTCCTCCGTACTTCTCAGAAAGCATTATAACCAATAAAAACTGATTTGTACCAGAACAGCTAAAACCTAAATGGGGAAAAAAAAGTTCAGAAGCCTACTGAGGAAGAGAACAAGGAAAATATCCAGTGGAGAACTCAAATGACATGCTCTTTTGTTCTCTGAGTTTTCCTGGGTATTCTAGGGGTAGGGAGCGGTGGGATAATTTTTATTCTTTTGGTTGCTACTTGGAAGAAAATCAGTTTTTCAGGAGAGGAAAACTTTTTCCTGTTAGTTGGAAAATTCACAGAGAATGCCTGGATGGTGCAGCTGGTTAAGTGTCTGCCCTTGGTTTCAGCCCAGGTCATGACCTCACGGTCGTGAGATTAAGCCCTGTATCAGTCTCTGTGCTCAGCGAGGAGTCTGCTTGGGTTTCTCTCTCTCTCTCTCTCTCTCTCTCTCTCTCACAAATAATCTTTGAAAAAATTTTGTCACATCATTTCTTATATAAAAGACTCATAAAAAATACTGAATAACATCATGAAAACAATAGTTTTGCAAGAGATGCAAAATTTTCTTCATAGGAAATTGTCTTATTTAAGAAAAATAATGATAATTGATTAAGACATCTCTCCACCCAGTGTGAGGCTTGAACTCACAACCCTGAGATCAAGAGGTACCCGCTCTTCTGACTGAGCTGGCCAGGTGCCCCCACAGGAAATTGCCTTGTAATCCATCTGCAGCATAATCTATGGAGCACATAGAAAATTTTGATGTGTTCATGTCCAGTTTCTCAAAGGTGGTCAGTATCACGGATGTCAACATCGTCTAGGGCTACTGGACACGCATGCAAATTCCTAAGCCCTGCCCCAGACCAACAAAATCAAAATGGTAGGCGAGGGGGTTGGGGAAGGCATAGAACAGAGCCCAGGTATCTGGCACAGGAAAGTTTAGGAAGCACTTGTATAGAGAAGTATGGCTGCTCGTGGGCCATGTAAGAATGCAGAAACAGAAATGGAGAGATTTAGGAAGATGAATAATTAACATGTCCTTTAAACAGCTTCTGCGGCTATTAATTGCTTCCAGTGTGCTTTTTGGCAGCCAGTTAAGAGCTGAGTTCCCAGTGCCTGGGGAGCACACCTTCTCTTTATTGACTGAATCTTTCTAATTTAAATACTTTGAAGTGTGTTAGCCCACAAAAGAAGCTACACCCAGGCGCGGGCTCCTCCCTTCAAAAACTCTTGATGAGCATATTCATAAAGAAAAGATGTTGACCATGTTTTCCGGTCTATTTGCCCAAACGACCTGCTGGGGACGCGCTGGCGCTCAGAGTGTTAATGTCTGCTCTGTCCGCCTTGAATGAGACACAAACACAGACCAGGAGGTCCTTGGCTTGGAAACACCCGTCCCACAGCCCCGGTTTACACGGGCCTGAAAATCATAAATGGCAGTTCCTAAAAATACGCTCAGGTCTGGACTGTGCTCCCACAGTTAGCGGAGGTTACTGAAGTGTTAGACTCGGTTTCCTGAATCTCCTTATTCTTTCTTCAGGAAACCACTAGAGGATTGGACAATTTTCTCTTGAAAAGCAGCATAAATAGAAGAGGCTAACCAGCGAGAAAGAAGTGGAGGTTTCAAGTCAAATGTATATACTGCATTTAGTTTATAATCCTATATGCTGAAATCTAACACGGCCCCAGAGGTCTTGATATACATAGGCTTCCTGGGAGAAGATACACATGTATGTATAACAGTCTCCAGGGGCCCTCCCTGTGTCTGGAAGCAAATAGCATTTGTCAGGCCCTTGTGGGCATGTGTGAAGTGCTGGGTGTGTTTACAAAGCCTCTGTAAGAGTTTATATTTTAGGGGAAAGAAATAATACCAGCTTCACGTGGGAAGACATGTTCAAATAACTTGGATTTCTAACACCCAGCAGAGAAACAGGAAGATACGTTCACTGAAAATGACACGATGTGGACCTTTCAATCCATAACATTAAAACCACCACTATGTGTCTCAGAACAGTACAGAGAAAATCAATGGCCACCACCATTTTTTGCTTTGGAAAATTTAGAAAAATAAAACATGTGAGCATTATAGTTGACTTAATGGTTAGATTAAACTCTCAGTTCTATTTGACCCAGCCCTTCTTGTCTTCCGGGCTGAAAATTTCTGGTTGTAAGCTGCTCATTCAATACGACCCGCCCTTTCTTTTCCGGGGCCCCATCTTCAACTCTCAAGGAATGTTATTTCCTAGAGGAACTTTATGGTCTGCGTTTTCACTTCTGCCCTGTATGTGGTATTACATATACATAGAAATATATACTTTCTGATGTTTGCCCCTAAAGAACTCTGGTTTGGCCCGTTACCCTAACACTTTGTAGGATTCCTTTTTAATCATGCGGTTGATAGTAGCTGGAAGTTCCCTTAGAGTTCCCTAATTTTTAAACATCAAATCTTTTAGACTCATTCCGGGCCATTTCCTTTTCTAGTCCTTGACTCTTTCTTGAAATGACCCCTTTTAGTTCAGCCAAATGTAAACAAAACTGAATTTTAGCTCTGCTCTTCCAAGAGCCGTGTTTAGACTACGATTTGCTTCAGGCCAAGCCTTTTCAAAGGAAAGATGTTGATCTCTGGAAATCCCTGAAGGTGAAAGATGCCAGGAATCAGGAAGGCAGATTGTAAAATGTATATATTTATCATTCGTAACTTAGGTTAGAAGAAAAAAATAGATTTAGATGCAAGGAAAAAGCATCTAAGCATGACAGGCCACTTCCATAATTCAAAAAGGCAAAATTGTCTTATAACTCATCAAAGTATTTATTTATACTCCCATCTTATTTCAAAATGGATGTTATTATATGATTCCATTTATGTGAAATGTCTAAAATAAGCGGATGCATTGAGACAGAATGTGGATTGGTCGTTGCCTGGGGCCAGGAGATGGGGGTGGGAAGAAATAGGGAATGGCTGCTAGTGCTTACAGGGTTTCTTTCTGGGCTGATGAAAATGTTCTAAAATTAGATGGTGGTGGTGGTTACACAACTCTAGATTGTACACTTTAAAAAGGCTAAGTTTTATGGTTATGTGCATAATATCCCAAGAAAGCTGTGACTTTTGAAAACAGATTTACATAGTTCCCTTCCATCAATAAGATGATAAACAACCCAGAAAATGGGCAAATGACATCTACCAGTTATGCAAAAGCTTTTATCAAAATTGATCCAATCCATGTCTCTTTTTTCTGTTATTAGTTTATGAGCTAATTAGAAAGTTTTGCTTCTCTACATGTTTATTAAATGCACTCAAAACCCAGGGGAGGAAAAAAAAAGAAAATGGGCTGATGATGTGTCCTGGAAACTCAATGAAGGAGGAAACACAATCAGGCAAATACATATGGAAATACACACAGTATGATGAGCGGCTGAGGAAAATGCAAAACAAAACAACAGTGGGACATTTCAGCCCATTCTATTGACGGACATTATAACAGGTCCCAATGATCACCAAAGGCACGAGTGAGACTCTCACACAGAGCTGGTGGGGAAGTCATTTCGATTAGGGAATAAGCCTAGGCTACCGCCCAGCGGTTCCATCCCTCGTCATACTGTCATGCATCAGGGCAAAGACAGACACACAGGGACAGCCATTAGTCTTGTTTGTAACAGGGAAAACTGGAAACAATGCAAATGCCTATCAATAATGGGACTGAGAATTAAACTCTAGTGCATATATACAACGGGATAGGCTACAGCACCAAATAAATATATTCGATTCACGAGGAGAAAAACATTTACAAAACACATGCCATTGGACTTTTCTTAAGGGAGGAGGACTAGGAAAATTAAGATCCTGCTGAAGGTTTTATGCACAGAATGAGGTCTGGCTCAGTTGCTACCACTGGGTCACATTTGGCTCTTAATGTTTAGACACCCGTGCAAAGATGAAAATCTGATCAATTACAGAATTAGACTGTGATGTAAAAGCCTACAACTATCCCGACACTAAGCTATTCACAAATTAGATATTTTAGACATATCAGATAAAGGGCTAGTATCCAAAATCTATAAAGAACTGATCAAACTCAACACCCAAAGAACAAATAATCCAGTCAAGAAATAGGCAGAGGACATGAACAGGCAAATTTCTGCAAAGAAGACATCCAGATGGCCAACAGACACATGAAAAAGTGTTAAACATCACTCAGCATCAGGGAAATGCAAAATCAAAACCACAGTGAGATACCATCTCACACCAGTCAGAATGGCTAAAATTAACCAGTCAGGAAATGACAGGTGTTGGCGAGGATATGGAGAAAGGGGAACTCTCCTACACTGTTGGTGGGAATGCAAGCTGGTGAACTACTCTGGAAAACAGTATGGAGGTTGCTCAAAAAGTTGAAAATAGAGCTACCCTCAAAAAGTTTCAATACAGTTGAAAATAAAGTGTGATTTCTATCAGCAATCACACTACTTGGTATTTACCCTAAAGATACAAACGTAGTGATCCGAAGGGGCATATGCACCCCAATGTTTATAGCAGCAATGTCCACAGTAGCCAAACTTTGGAAAAAGCCCAGATGTCCATCAGCAGATGAATGAATAAAGAAGATGTGGTATATAAATACAATGGAATACTATGCAGCCATCAAAAAACCCAAAATCTTGCCATTTGCAACAACGTGGATGAAACTAGAGGGTATTATGCTAAGCGAAATAAGTCAGTCAGAGAAAAACAATTATCATATGATCTCACTGATATGAGGAACTTGAGAAACAAGACAGAGGATCATAGGGAAAAGGAGGGAAAAATGAAACAAGATGAAACCAGAAAGGGAGACAAACCATAAAAAAACTCTTAATCTCGGGAAACAAACTGAGGGTTCCTGGGGGTGGGGGGGGAGGGTTGGGGTGGCTGGGTGATGGGCATCGGGGAGGGTATGTGCTATGGTGAGTGCTGTGAATTGTGTAAGACTGATGAATCACAAACTTGTACCCCTGAAACAAATAATACATTGTATGTTAATTTTTTAAATACGCAAAAAAAAAAAAAAAGATTCATTTTTGAGAAGCGCTTGAGTGGCTCAGTCGGTTGGGCATCTGCCTTTAGCTTGGGTCATGATCCCAGGATCATGGGATCGAGTCCCACATCGGGTTCCCTGCTCAGTGGGGAGTCTGCTTCTCTCTCCCCCCCCGCCCCGCTCATTCTCTCTAATAAATGAATACAACCATTTTTTTTAAAGAAGATTCAATTTTGAGAGCGGGGGATTGAAACAAGAGTGCCAGCTGCTCGGCCAGCACTGTGCTCAACATTTGTAAACTTGAATGCCTCTGGTGGGACATATACTCCTTACAATGGTCCCACTGAGTAGAACTTCTTGCCACGATGAGAATGTTCCATATCCGGCCTGTGCAGTTGGAGTAGCCAACAAATGCGTGGCTGCCCACTGATTACTTGAAATGGGGCTAGTTTGGTGAAGGAACTGACTTTAAATTTTATTCCATTTTAATAAATTTTCATTTAAATAGTCATGCATGGCTAGTGGTGACCCCGTTGCATAGAATTCTAGAAGAGGAGGTCTGGAAAGCCACGGGTCCCCCACCCCCATTCTCTACGTGACTATACCTTCACCCTCAGCATCACACAATCTGGGGAATCAGGCCCCTGGAGGTGTTTTCATTTGTAAGTCATGCTTCAACGCACTGTGTGTCAAGAAATGGACAGGTTGTCATTTTATTGTGTGTCCACATTTGTTCATTTACTCAATAAACACTCTATATGGAGGTATTAGGTCTATATCAGACCCAGAACGTAGCTCCTCTAGGGCAACACGGCAGGAGGACAGCACTGTATGGACAGGCCATCCACATGGTGGGGAAAACAAGGTCCTTAGGGAGCTCACAGGGTGGTGGCATTAAGAAACCTAACCCGAACTTGGTGGGAAGAGAACCTCCCCAAAAGGGAGAACTAAGAAGTACAAGTCAGCTGGGGCTGGGTGGCAATTTTTTTTTTCCTAAGGAGTTTATTTATTTATTTGAGAAAGAGAGAGAGCATAAGCTGGGGAGGGGGGAGGAGAAGCAGAGTCCCCGCTGAACGGGGAACCCAACGAAGGACTTGATCCAACGACCCTGGGATCATGAGCCCAGGCAAAGGCAGATGCGTAACTGACCAAGCCACCACCCCGTTATTCTTTTAAGATTTTATTTATTTGAGAGAGAAAGAGACAGAGAGAGCAAGGGACAATTCTCTGAAGAGGAAAGAGTATGACCTGTTCTGGGGATTTGAAGAAATTCGCTAGAAGTTAGAACGAGGTGGCGGGGACTGTGAAAGATGGGCCAAGATGAGACCGTATGGAATGTCTCAACTGTGTCCACCTGACTTTGGACTTTGTCCTGATGGCAGAAGGAAACCACTGAAAAATGTTAAGCAGAGCTACAGAGGTTCCTGCCATATCCACCATTCGAAATAGACCCACGGGGATTAGCATGTGACCATGCAATCCCATTTCTGGGCATTTACCCCAAAGAATGGAAAGCAGCACAGCAACTTGAAGAGATACTGGTCCCCCCCATGTTCACAGAACCGTTACTCATGAGAGCCGAAAGGTGGAAACAACCCAAGTGTCCCCCAATGGTTGAACGGATAAACAAAAGGTATAGTCCAATGGGGGAATATTACTCAGCCTTAAAAAAAAGGAAGGAAAGCCTGACACAGGCTACCACATGGATGAAACTTGAAGACATTATTGCTCAGCGAATGAATCAGAGACAAGAAGACAAAAATACGATTCTGCTTATGAGACACCTAGAATGGTCCAATTCACAGGGACTCAGAGTAGGATGCTGGGGGGTGGAGGGGGTTGGGAGTTGCTGTTTAATGGGGATTCATGAGTAACGGGTACTTAATGAGCTCCAGTTTGAGAAGATGCAAGCGTTCTGGACCTGGATGGTGGCGTGTTCAGCCGTGTGAATGTGTGTAACGCCGCCCAACTGTACACTTAGAAGTGGTTAAAATAGTAAATTTTGGGGGGCGCCTGGGTGGCTCAGGTGGGTAAGCAGCTGTCTTCAGCTCAGGTCATGATCCCAGGGTCCTGGGATCCAGTCTCGCATCGGGCTCCCTGCTCTGAGAGGAGCCTGCTTCTCGCTCTGCCTCCCTCTCCCCCTGCTTGTGCTCGCTCTCGTTCTTTCTTTCTCTCTCTCTGACAAACAAATAAATAAAGTCTTTTAAAAAAATGAAGAACTTAAATGTGCATGTGCAATGCTGCCGATTAATTTCAGACTCATACGTTTTATTCAGCTGAGGTGGTCATGTTTTTAAAACTGTGTATGGAAGGCAGGAAAGTCTTTTAAAAACTATTATTATTATTATTATTATTATTTAATTTATTTGTCAGAGAGAGAACAAGCAAGGGGAGCAGCTGGCAGAAGGAGAGCAGGCTCTCTGCTGAGCAGGACTCGATCCCAGAACCCTAGAATCATAATCTAAGCCAAAGGCAGATGCTTAACCGACTAAGCCACCCAGGTGCCCCTAAAAACTATTTTTATTTTATTTATTTTTTCTATAATTTAAAAAAATTTTTTATGAACATATAATGTATTATTAGCCCCAGGGGTACAGGTCTGTGAATCACCAGGTTTACACACTTCACAGCACTCACCATAGCACATACCCTCCCCAATGTCCATAACCCCACCACCCTCTCCCTACCACCCTCCCCCCAGCAACCCTCAGTTTTGTTTTGTGAGATTAAGAGTCTCTTATGGTAAAAAACTATTTTTAAAAAGTAAAATAATCCTACTTTTTCCCCCTTTTCTTGTGTCACTATAACTGGGTCAATTTTAATGGATGCTATCCAAACCTTAAGCCATATATTCTGTAATCCATCTAATTTAATAATTAATTAATTGCTCAGCCTTTATGGGAACATCATTTCCCTTTATACTTACAAGAGATCTCTTCATCCAGCTTCATCATCTCACCTATGGGGACATAAAATCCCACAGACATTACTGACGTGCCTAAGATCAGCACCTGACGTGCCGCAGGACAGCAGCAGAATCAGAACTAGATGGATTCCTCCACATCTGCATGAGTAGTTCATAATTATGCACAATTGTTTTGATTTCTGTTTTCGGTCTATCCTTGGAAGGACTCCTTCAAAATCGCTCATCGGGGAAAGACAAATACCATATGATTTGAGGCATATGCGGAATTTAAGAAACAAAACAAATGAACAAAGGAAAAAAGAGACCAAAAACCAGACTCTTAACAGAGAACACACTGACGGTCACCAGCAAGGAGCTGGGTGGGCAGATGGGTGAAGTAGGTTGAGGGGATTAAGAGGACACTTATCAGGAGGAACACTGAGTCATGCCAAGAATTGATGAATCACTATATTGTACACCTGAAACTAATATAATATTGTATGTTAATTACACTGGAATAAAATAGAAATACATACATATATACATAAATTCAATGGAGGACCCTTTAAAAAAAAAATTGCTCAACATGACGGCGCTGAAGTTGACCAAGAACAAAGCCATCTGGGTATCTTGCCAGTACGCTCTACTCCACCCAGTGAGGCTGTTGTCAGATACTAAGTTTTCTCTCTTTTTTCCATCTCAGCATAGTTTATCTCTCATTTGAATATTTAAGGAACTGCTTGAGAATAAAGATCTGACATCCAAGAATTCACATTCCTAAAACCTGTGACCACTGGTGCCTCAAGATTGAAGGTCCAGGCTCTGATACCATGCACAGACTTCTCTTGGATGAGTTTCCTATTTCATGGAAAACCATTATTAGGTGGTGTCCCTAAGGACCAAAATTTAACGACCAATTCCTACAATGAAAATCTTACATTAGAAGCAGAATAAAGGATCACCTCACTGGTGATAGTCAAACAGCCAGAGCTGCTGGGTTTTCTCACCATCCCAGAAACTAATTCTGGTGGACTCACAGAATGGCTACTCCCAACCCTACCCAGTGTCTTCTTCTTGTCCCCCTCCTGCTAGACATCCTTCCCTGCAGCCTGGTCCAGACCCAAGAGACATAAGCAGAAGTCTCCCCAGGCAGCTGCTCGAAAGCTGGCATGCCCCTTTTCGAGGTCTCCTCTCCTGCTGATGGGCAGGACGGTGCAAAATAGCAGTTACCTTGCATTTATGAAGGAAAAAGCCAAGGGCACCACAGGGGGCAGGCACTGCCATTGTCTGACCTCTGAACCAAATCCGCCAACTCCACATTTCTTATTGTGTGAGAAATTATTCTCTTTTTGTTTAAACCACTGTAGATATATTGTCTGTTTCCCACATCTAAATGCAGTTGTAACCAAACATTAATGGAATAACTCAAGTTAAAAAGTTTGGGGGATGGGATGAGACCTATCCGAATCTTTGTGGTGGGACCCAGCTGTATACATAATTTATATATTTGTATATTTTATATATGTATAATATCTATGGGTAGGGTCTAGTTTCATATATGCAATTTATATATTTAATATATATATAATATTTAAGGATGGGGCCAGTTTATATATATAAAATCATCTTGAACACCTTCTCTTCCAATTAGGAACTACTCGTATAAGGTTTTCTTAATCAGTTCAGTTTTTATACAGCAACAATCAACTATGAAAAAAAAAAACCAACAACCCCAATACATTCATGATAAAAACCCTCAACAAAGTAGGTTTAGAGGAAACATACCTTAACATAATAAAGGCTGTATGTGGAAAACCCACAGCTAACATCATACTCAACAGGGAAAATATTTCCCTCTAAGGTCAGGAAAGAACAAGGATGTCCGCTCTCACCACTTTTGTTCAACATAGTTTTGAAAATCCTAGCCACAGCAATCAGACAAGAGAGAGAAGTAAGAGGCACCAAAGTAGTAAGAAGTAAGATTTTCAGTATTTGCAGATGGCATGATGCTACATATAGAAAACCCTAAAGACTCCACCCAAAAAACCTACTAGAACAGATAAATGAATTCAGTAAAGTCGCAGGATACGAAATCAATATACAGAAATCTGTTGCATTTCTATACACTAACAATGAAATAGCAGAAAGAGAAATTAAGAAAAATAATCCCACTTATAACTGCACCAAAAAAATAAATAACATACCTAGAAAGAAACTTAACCAAGGAGGTGACAGACCTAGACTCTGAAAACTATTAAACATTGGTTTAAAAAATTGAAGGGGCTCTTGGGTGGTTCAGCGGGTTAAGGCCTCTGCCTTCGGCTCAGGTCATGGTCCCAGGGTCCTGGGATTGAGCTCCGCATCGGGCTCTCTACTTGGCAAGGAGCCTGCTTCCCCCTCTCTCTCTCTGCCTGCCTCTCTGCCTACTTGTAATCTCTATCTGTCAAATAAATAAATAAAATCTTTAAAAAAAATAAAAATAAAAATAAAAAATTAATAAAAATTTGAAGATGGCTCAAAGAAATGGAAAGATATTCCATGGTCATGGGCTGGAAGAACAAATATTGTTAAAACCCAAAGCCACCTATACGTTTAATAAAATCCCTATCAAAATACCAAAAGGATTCTCTACAGAGCTAGAACAAATAATCTTAAAATTTGTATGGAACCACTAAAGACCCCAAGTAGCCAAAGCAATCCTGAAAAAGAAGAACAAAGCTGGAGGCATCACAATCCCAAATATCAAGATATAGCCACATAGTCATCAAAAAAGTATGGCATTGACACAAAAACTGACTTATAGATCAATGGAACAGAATAGAAAACCCAGAAATGAACCCACAGGTATATGGTCAATTAAACTCTGACAAAGCAAGGAAGAATATGCAATGGGAAAAAGTCTCAACAATGGTGCTGGGAAAACTGGACAGCAACATGCAAAAGAATGAAACCGGACCATTTCCTTATACCACACACAAAACGAGACTCAAAATGGATGAAAGACCTCAATGTGAGACCTGAAACCATAAAAATCCTACAAGAGAACACGGGCAGTAACTTCTTTGACCCTAGCTGTAGCAACATTTTTTTCTAGATATGTCAGAGGAGGCAGGGGAATTAAAAGCAAAAATAAACTATTGGGACTACATCAGGATAAAAAGCTTGTGAACAGCGAAGGAAACCATCAACAAAACTGAAAGGCAACCAACAGGAAGGGGGAAGATATTTGCAAATAGCATATCTGATGAAGGGTTAATATCCAAAATATATAAAGAAATCATAAAACTCAACACCCAAAAAATAAATAATCCAATTTAAAAATGGGTATTAAACATGAATAGATATTTCTCCAAAGAAGACATCCAGATGGCCAAAACATATGAACAAGATGTTCAACATCACTCATCATCAGGGAAATGCAAATCAAGACTATAATAAGTTCTCTCCTTATTCTCACAGAATGGCTAAAATCAAAAACACAGTTAACAAGTGTTGGTGAGAACGTGGAGGAAAAGGTAGCCTCTTGTGCTGGTGGTGGGAACGCAAGCTGGGGCAGTCACTCTGGAAAACAGTATGGAGGTTCCTCAAACAGTTAAAAATAGAGCTACCACTGATCCAGCAAACACACTATTAGGAATTTACCCAAAAAACATGAAAAC
The DNA here is from genome assembly GCA_004024625.1 of Mellivora capensis. Classification (NCBI taxonomy): domain Eukaryota; kingdom Metazoa; phylum Chordata; class Mammalia; order Carnivora; family Mustelidae; genus Mellivora; species Mellivora capensis. The sequence continues at coordinate 39,536 of PISX010012887.1, forward strand.
ACTAATTCAAAGGGATACATGCACCCCTACATTTATAGAAACATTATTTGCAATGGTCAAATACGGAAGCAGCCCAAGTATCCATGGATGAATGGATGAAGAATGGAATAGTACTCAGCCATAAAAAAGGATGACATCTTGCCATTTGCAACAACATGAATGGATCTAGGGAGTATAATGCTAAATGAAGTAAGTCTGTCAGAGAACGAAAAATACCATATAATCTCACTCATATGTGGAATTTAAGAAACAAAAGGACAGAGACAAACCAAGAAACAGACTCTTAACTCTAAAGCCCCCACTGGGGGTAACCAGAGGGGAGGAGGGTGGAGGATGGGGGACACAGGTAATGGGGATTAAGAGTATACTTATTACCACGAGCCCTGAGTCATGTATAGAATTGCTGATTCACTACACTGTTCACCTGGATCTAATATAACACTGTATGTTAAGTACACTGGAATTTAAGAGAAAAAAAAGATTAACATCAAAACAAAACCAAAAAAACCCCTAGAACTTTGGTATACAAAGACCATTTCCATCCACATGAAAACTTTTCTAATTTGATAAGCTCTGAAAATCACCAAAAGATGACAGAAACTCTCCTAGGGGCCCGAAATCCTACAAAGCATTAGAGACACTCGTGGAGAATCGGTACAGCTCTCGAGGGCTGCTCCCCGGTGACTACGTGCTGAGGAGATCAGGGGAAATCTGCTTAGTCCAGCCAGGACTCGGGCTCTGCTCCTGTCCTCACACGACCCTGGAACACCCCCTCGGCCCTGCGGTCTGGAAAGGTCTCGGCTGACTAAGCCAAGTGCAAGCCCTGGGCTCAGTTGCTGTTAGCGCCCTGGCCACATCCCTGTAAACCATCTGCTGGCTCTGCCTGTCTCCATCCTTCTGCAGAGATCACGGTCCAGTCTGTGCCACCACACAGAGGGCAAAGCTCCCCAGAGTGACAATGTGAATCAATTCAGAAGTCAAGATCTTGCTGACAATGGGTCGTTTCTTAGACGCTTCGTGGTTTTCCTCCCGGTCTTACAAATAATACAGATAGCTCGCCTTTGAAACCCGGAGGCGCTCCCTCGCTTCCCTAGCTTTGCAGGAGACAGCACCGCAAATGTGTGAACAGTATTTTGTCCTCCTTCTTGAATTCACCACCAGCCCAGGAAACGCTATGAAACAGGTGACGTTGGCTTTCCCTGGCTCTTTTAGAACACCCCTTAGCACCCTCGGAGCTTCCTCTTCTCCCAGCTGCCACCTGGTGACGCTCTGCCCACCCAGAAAGTCTCTACCCACGCACCCCCAGCCAACCGATCGTTTCCACACTGGGGAGAGCAGCGCCTCGTGAAGCAGCTAGGCTAGACTTAAGGTCTTATACTGTCTGGGCACTGGTCCTTCAATAACCAACCCAAACCCAAAACAATGAAGCTGGTGCCACACTCTTTCAGTCTCCAGGGACAGGCTGCTGGGAGGCAGTTTGTGGCAACACCAACCCCAGCATGCTGAGACCCAGCCTGCCTCTTTTTTTCTTTTTAAGATTTTATTTATTTATTGGACAGACAGAGATCACAAGTAGGCAGAGAGGCAGGCAGAGAGAGAGAGGGGGAAGCAGGCTCACCTCTGAGCAGAGAGTCCAATGCGGGGCTGGATCCCAGGACCCTGAGATCATGACCTGAGCTGAAGGCAGAGGCTTTAAACCACTGAGCCACCCAGGTGCCCCCAGCCTGCCTCTTTGAGGGAGCCTCTGCCTTCTTGCTCATGGGAGACATTTTTGATTTCTCTGGTACTTGAAAATAACCAACCAATGAAGACAACCTGTACATGTTTAATCTGTCCTCCTTCTACTACCTATTTCTTAAATCAAGTCTTGTATTTTGTTAATCATGTAAGTCAGAAAATGGCATCAATGTTCTCTGTGGCAGAAAACCTAGAAGCTTGCTAAACCAGCTGACTTCTACCATACCCCTCTAAGCAGCCACAGGCAAAACCTTTTGTTAAAAATGAGCCAGGAAAGCAGCCCATTGGGTCACTTTCCTTCCGATCAGTGGCTCGCTCCCGTGGTCACTCAGGGTCATCCAGCTGGTTTCTCAGAGCATGAATTTTCTCTACTATGATCTAGTCTCTATTTTTGTTTCATGAATGAATTTCTTTGTTTCTTTGTCTCCTACAAATGAAATTGAATGCATCATTAGATCCCCCCACCAATTCTGCAGATTATTTTTTTCAGTGGTACGTGGAAGCTGGCAGAATTAGCGATCTGGTGAGTATCTGGCCTGTCGCAGGGCCAACAATGACAATAGCAATGTTTTGAGTCCTCAGGACCGATGCCGTAACGAATTCCAAAAAGCCCTTAGAATCACAATCTCCTCATACCTTCTGCTAGACCTTTCTGGTTCCTTTAAAATCATGGGGACGTGTATTCCAAGTAATTTAAGAAAATAAACTTTACACCTTTGCAAAAATAGCCCGTTGGGAATTACTGGTGTCAATTTCCAACCCCCTACGGGACTGCCTGGTGTGAATTTCACCTGTCGCTTGTTCCTGCCCTGGGGCTCCATTCAGGGCAGCCTGGAAAGTAAACAGTAGACCTGCAGAAATATAATTAGAAGGGGACCCTCTTGTCCCACAAGTATTTTTTCTATTTCTTGCTCGCTCTCTGTAGAATGGACTAAAAAAAAACAAAACAAAACAAAACAAAAAAGCTGCCTCTTCGAAGGTTCCTAATAAGGAATGGGTAAGTGCACTCTTGTCTGTGTTACAAAGCAAGCCCACGCTGTTTGTTCTTATGGGACACAAGCAAACCAACATGGAAACAAAAGGACTTACCAGGCCTAGGAAGTCACGGATGAAAGATTTTACCTTAGAGGCTCTCCTGACAGTGATGGCAGGTGTGCAAACACTTCAGTCCTGCTGTGAGCCCTTCTCCGCCCCCCTCCCCACCGGGTGCTTTCCTGGTGAGGCCCCAGAGGAGGGCTCTACCCTCCCAGGTGTGAAAAAAGCAACATGATAACCTCACAGATCAGGTGTGCCAGTAAGGATTGGCCCCACAGCCATGTCTCCATGTCTGTCATGTCACGTGCTTGTGCCTGCAAGACTCACTTGGAAATCTGCAAGGGGGATTTCTGTTTCTTTCTCTGTCTTTATCATAGCCTCTTTTCCTCTTCTGCTGCTGACGCTGTCTCTCTAGTTCTACTAACTTCCATCTGGCTGCCAATTCCTTCCCACAAAGCCAGATGGAATTACAACCCAACCCTGCACAGTTTGAATGTGGGTACCTACTTGTCTCATGCATCCTATCTGTACTTTGATAAAATGAGAATCTTTGAACACCATAAAATGACGATTACCTTTCAGTGTTACATGTTCAAAGGTCAAAAGAAATATGGAGGGAGAATCTGATCCAGTTTCCTTTTTAAACTGTATGCTTGCAATCAAACTCATGGGATTGCACAGTGACTTTGTTTAAGGAGTAATTTTGCATTTATTGCCTGCTAATCTGGAAAAAAAAAATAGGGGGAATGGTAGTGTTAGAACGCAGCAAATTAGCTCAGGCTTAGCAAGTTCCTGCAGCGACTGCTTTGTTAGGTAATGACATCACCAAATGCTTTAAGGATCAGAAAAACCTGGTGCTGAAGGGACAAAAATGGACCTGTCAAAACCCACTAACCCCAGGGAACCTGGGCGGCTCAATCAGTCAAGTGTCTGCCTTCAGCTCAAGTCATGATCCCGGGGTCCTGGGATCAGGCCCCCATTGGGCTCCCTGCTCAGCAGGGAACCTGCTTCTCCCTCTCCCTCTGCCTTCCACTTCCCTGCTCTTGCTCTCTTTCTCCCTGTCAAATAGATAAATAAAATCTTAAAAAAAAAAAAATCATGTGTCTGATAGCCATTTGTATGTCTTCATTGGAGAAGTGTCTGTTCATATCTTCTGCCCATTTTTTGATATGATTATCTCTTTTGTGTGTGTTGAGTTTGAGAAGTTCTTTATAGATCCTGGATATCAACCTTTTGTCTGTGCTGTCATTGCAAATATCTTCTCCCATTCCGTGGGTTGCCTCTTTGTTTTGTTGACTGTCTCCTTTGCTGTGCAGAAGCTTTTGATCTTGATGAAGTCCCAAAAGTTCATTTTCATTTTTTGTTTCCTTTGCCTTTGGAGACATATCTTGAAAGAAGTTGCTGTGGCTGATATCAAAGAGGTTACTGCCTATGTTCTCCTCTAGGTTTCTGATGGATTCCTGTCTCACGTTGAGGTCCTTTATCCATTTTGAGTTATCAGACACATGAAAAAATGTTCATCCTCACTAGCCATCAGGGAGACTCAAATTAAAACCACATTGAGATGCCACCTTACACCAGTTAGAATGGCCAAAATTAGCAAGACAGGAAACAACGTGTGTTAGAGAGGATGTGGAGAAAGGGGAACCTCTTTCACTGTTGGTGGGAATGCAAGTTGGTGCAGCCACTCAGGAGAACAGTGTGGAAATTCCTTAAGAAATTAAAAATAGAGCTTCCCTATGGCTCTGCAATTGCACTACTGAGTATTTACCCCAAAAGTGAAAAGAAGGGCCATCTGTACCCCGATGTTTATAGTAGCAATGGCCACGGTCGCCAAACTGTGGAAAGAACCAAGATGCCCTTCCATGGACGAATGGATAAGGAAGATGTGGTCCATATACACTATGGAGTATTATGCCTCCATCAGAAAGGATGAATACCCAACTTTTGTAGCAACATGGATGGGACTGGAAGAGATTATGCTGAGTGAAATAAATCGAGCAGAGAAAGTCAATTACATATGGTTTCACTTATTTGCAGAGCATAACAAATAACACGGAGGACATGGGGAGATGGAGAGGAGAAGGGAGTGGAGGGAAATTGGAGGGGGAGATGAACCATGAGAGACTATGGACTCTGAAAAACAACCTGAGGGTTTTGAAAGGGCGGGGGGTGGGAGGTTGGGGGAGCCTGGTGGTGGGTATTATGGAGGGCACGCATTGTATGGAGCACTGGGTGTGGTGCAAAAACTATGAATTCTGTTACACTGAAAGAAATTTAAAAAATGCTTTGTACATTAGGTTTCAGTAGTGATGAAGTATGACACCAGTGTTCTGTGATAATCCCAGTGTGATGGATTTCTGATATTACTATAAGTAGTACAAACAGATTTTTTGATTTTGAAAAATACTCAGATGTATCTTTCACGTGTATAATTTCATCTAATTTAAAATGAGTGGATTTGCACACTGATTTTTCAAGAAGTATATACAGTTGACCCTTCAATAGTATGGGTTTGAACTGTATAGTTCATGTGGATTTTTTTTTTTCAATGAATGCAGGACGGTATTGTAAATGTATTTGCTCTTCCTTATGATCTTGTTAATAACATTTTCTTTAACTTGTTTTATTGTAAGAAAACAATATACAATGCATATAACATACAAAAAAAAAATCAAAATCCTGTCAACTCCTGCAGCAGTTTTCCTTTTACTTCTGAAGGGACCTGGACCCTAATTCCATGATACAATTTTTAAAAATTAGGATCAAATCATTGCTGCTCAAGGAATGTTTGAGAAGTAATACAACATATCTAACAATATAATATTTAGTGACAGTGTGGCCTGGTAGAAAGAGCAGAGCCATTAGGCTGTAGGATGATGTTGTGGGTTCAAATCTTGCCTCTGCTTTTCACCAGCTATATGGACTTGGACAAATTACTAAGCCTCAGTTTTCTCATCTGCAAAAGAGGAATGAGAGGATTTTTTTGAGATTAAAATGGCTTTATGTATGTAAAACAGGCATAGCATAAATAGTGGTGTTCTTGACTTGGGACCGGATCCTGGCATTGCTGTTTATAGGTTATGGGACTTTCAGCCGATTGCATGACCTCTCTCAGCTTGAATGATGCCATGATACATACCTCAAAGGACTACTGTAGAGTAAATTAGTACAGGGGTCAGCAAGCTATTTTAGTAAACATTTTAGCCTTTGGAGGCCATATGGTCTTTGTTGCAACTGCTTAACCCCAACTTTGTGGCACAAAAGGTTTAAACGAATGGTTATAGCTGTGTTCCCCTAAAATTTTACTCATAAAACAAGTGATGAGCCAGAGTTTGTTCATAAGCCATTATTTGTTAATCCCTGATGATAAATGATAATAGTAAGAAACACAGTCTTTTTAAAAAAAATTTTTTTAAAGTAATCTCTACACCCAATGTGGGGCTTGAACTCACAACCCCAAGATCAAGAGCCACTGATCTACCCACTGAGCCAGTCACATGCCCCAGAAATACAATCTTTTTAATTAAGGTAATTGACTCTAGATGAGAGACAAAAGAAAACAATTGAAGATTCCAATCTTGCTCTCAATATCTGTGTTTTTACACAATTAGTCCTGTCAGATATCCATACAAATTCCATGAGCAATAGTGCAGGTCACTTGCTTCTGACAAAATCCTTAAAACACACACACACACACACACACACACACACACACACACACACACAGTTATAATTTCTGGGGGCATAAAGGAAAATATGGCAACAACAAAAACAAAAGACAAGCTTCCAAAACAATAAGCAAGTCTAAATATTTTAATAACAAAAATCAAATAAAAAGAATCACAAAATTGAAGAGGGGAGCAAAATCGCAGAAGACAAACTATGCACAATGGTGGGATTGGCGATATTCCCCGAAGATTCCAAAGTGAGAAGAAATCATCTGGTACTAAGTAGGCTATGAGAAATAAAGAAGAGAGTGGGAGTATAAAATAAAGAACATACATGGGACACCTGGGTGGCTCAGTCGGTTGAATGTCTGCCTTTGGCTCCAGTAGTGATCCTGGGATCCTGCGATTGAGTCCCACATTGGGCTCCTTGCTCAGTGGGGAGCCTGCTTCTCCCTCCACCTGTTGTTCCCTCTGCTTGTGCATGCATACTTTCTCTCTTATTCTCTCTCTGTCTGACAAACAAATAAAATCTTAAAAAAAAAAGATATACAGCAATACAGAAAGGTCTCAACAAATGTATAAACACTGAAACAACAAAACGACTCCAGGAACTCGTAAAGAATAGGACTAATGGAGCATTGATAGTCCACTTAGAAAACAAAAATCACAGCTAAGTAACACAGCAATTGATAAGAATGAAAAACAAATGGCAAACAGAAAATAAAGAATAAGAACTTAAGGATGATTAAAAAAGACTAAATAGATAAGGCCATAATGGAAACCATGGTGCACCAGACACTGCTAGTGGCCACTTCAATATCCACTCTTGTGAGCCTTGAGGGAACCATGAGAAAGCCACATGCTGAGGACAGAAGGAAAATGGACAGAACCTGAGTACTTGCTGAAGGAAAAGAGACAGAACCTGAGTACATCATAGAGTTGGTAGACTGGCCCAGGACTACCTATCTCCATGCTTCTTGACATTTGAGAAAAATAAACTGTATTTGGTTATGCCAGTAGAATACAGTTTCTCTTACATGCAACTGAATATATCCCCTAACTGATGTTCATATATTATCAAATCCAGGATGCTGTAGGTTGTAAGATGCACCATTATTTTCTGCACAACTTACCAATAAAAAACAGTTACCAATCATCCTATAACACAATGCTATGACAGCCCTATTAGATATGTGAGTCGGTCATAATACCTCCCTTTCTTGCTTTGAAATTTCTTTCACTGATTCTGAAGGGTTTTCCTGTTTTCCAGCTATGCATTCCATTATAGAGGGAGGATAAGCAATCCTTTGACACAGATCTCAGTATTAACCCAAATCTACTTGTGGGTTTCTCCTTTTCTTAGGCCCCACAAAGCACTTGGTTGTTGCTTTATAAGGCCAATGTGTATGATTGTGTGGTCTGTGTTTTGCACAAAAGTACCTGACCAAGCAGGGCAAAGGCAGACCCAATCTAGCCCAAACTCTACTATTCTGGCATGTGGCTCCTGCTAAAATGAAAGAGAAAAACACTTGCCTGGATGGGGGCCTTTTTCTGACTGGCACAAAGGTTCAGTGTCTTCACTATAGCCCTTGCATTAGAGATATGGTGGACAAAAGGAGACACGTGTTCCTGACTTCCTAGCTCTTGGAGTCTTGTGAGGCAGAAGGACAGCCAACAATGATGTATGACTAGGAGAACACTGAGGCTTTGGGATCACAGGACAAGAATGCCTAGAATGGGTTCAAACATAAATGACCATCAACTTAACATAGACTGCTATATGCAGAAGAAGTTATACACAAGCCTCATGGTAACTATAAACCAAAAACCACTGATAAATATGCAAAGAATAAAGAGAAAGTAATCCAAATGCACCACCAAAGAAAATCAACAATACATGAAAGAGACAAAGACAAGAACGGATCAGAGAAAATCTCCAGAAACAATAAAAAGAAACAAGTCATAAGATGGCAATAAATACATATCTATCGGGACGCCTGGGTGGCTCAGTTGGTTGGCCGACTGCCTTCGGCTCAGGTCATGATCCCGGAGACCCGGGATCGAGTCCCGCATCAGGCTCCCAGCTCCACGGGAGTCTGCTTCTCCCTCTGACCTTCTTGCTCATGCTCTTTCACTGCCTCTCTCTCAAATAAATAAATAAAATCTTTAAAAAAAATACATATCTATCAATCATTACTATGAATGTAAATAGAGTAAACATTCCAATCAAAAGACTTAGGATGTCAGACTGGATTAAAAAAAAAAAAGACCCAACTATGTTCTTATATGGAATGCATAGCTGGAGAAAGACCCAGCTATATGTCCCTCTTTATGAGCCTATCTGAGACTCAATTTAGATGTCAAGACACCTGCAGATCCAAAGTGAGGGTTGGAGAAATATTTATTATACAAATGGATGTCAAAAGAGGGGGGAGTCAAGATGGCAGAGAAGTAGCGGGCTGAGATGACATCAGGTAGCAGGAGATCAGCTAGATAGTTTATCAAACCATTCTGAACACCTACAATTACAACAGGAGATCGACGAGAAGAAGAGCAGCAATTATAGAAACAGAAAATTGACCACTTTCTGAAAGGTACGACCTGCAGAGAAGTGAATCCAAAGCCACCGGAAGATAGACCATGGGGGAGGGGCCAGCTCCCAGCAAATGGTGGAGCAATGGAGCACAAAATCAGAACTTTTAAAAATCTGCTCCACTGAGGGACATCGCTCCAGAGGCTAGCTGGGGTGAGCCCACACGGGAACAGCATGGTCTCAGGTACGCGGGGTCACAGAAGGATTGGGGGTGTCTGAGTGTTGCAGAGCTCGCAGGTATTAGAGCGGGGAAGCTAGCTACAGAGATAGAGCTGAGGAGTGAGCTCTCAGCTCAGGGTTACCTTAAACTGTGGTCCGTGGCACAGTCAGACCACTGCTCTGTGAGCAGAGACCCCACAAGATCCGGGGAGACCCCCCTGGAAGAGTGCAGGGATCTGCTAGGTCTGAAGACTCCAGGTGGGGCTGTGTGCCAGAGACAGAGATACTTGGTGACGGGCTGGGTGAGCTCGGAACACGGCCGGAGACCAGGGAGACAGGAGTGATTGAGCGCTTTTCTCCGAGGGCACACTGAGGAGTGGGGCCCCGAGCTCTCGGCTCCTACAGGCCAGAGACTGGGCGGCCGCCATTTTCATTCCCGTCCTCCGGAACTCTACAGAAAGTGTTCAGGGAACAAAAGCTCCTGAAAGCGAACCCCGAGCGGATTACTTAGCCCAACCCCTGGCAAGGGTGGTGCAATTCTGCCTCAGGCAAAGACACTTGAGAATCACTACAACAGGCCCCTCCCCAAGAAGATCGGCAAGAAATCCAGTCAAGACAAAGTTCACTTACCAAGGAGAACAGTGGAATTCCAGAGGAGGAGAAAGCAAAGCATGGAATTCATGGCTTTCTCCCCATGATTCTTTAGTCTTGCAAAGTTAATTAATTTTTTAATTTTATTTTTTTTCTTATGCTAAAATTTTTTTAACTTTTACTCTTTCCTGTTTTAATGTTTTTTAACGAGTTTATCTTAACAATACCTTTCATTAAAAAAATCTTTTTTTGAACCTTCATTATTATAGTCACATTTTATCCTTCACTGTATCTAACTTTATTTTTTGTATACACATAGGGTTTTTTCTTCTAAAAAAAATTTGGGATACAACTTCTTCTAATAGATCAAAATATACCCTAAGCCTAGCACTGGGCTTTGTTCTAGTCTCCAGCCTGAGCAAATTCCCTTCCCTTTCTTTTTTTTTATTCTCCCCACCAACTTATCTTATCAACTCCTTTTTTAGAAAATTTTTTTTAAAAATTTTCATCTTTATAGTCATATTCCATCTGTTCATCATGTTTACCCTTATTTTGTATATATATATATTTTTTTTCATTCTTTAAAATTTTGGGAGGTAGTTTCTTCTAAGAGACCAAAATACTCCCAAAATTAAGTGGGTGACTCTGTTCTATTCACCAGTCTAATATATATATTTTCTTCTTAATATTTTTTCTTTTTAAAATTTTTTTCTGAACTTCTTTTTACAAATGGATGTCGAAAGAAAGCCAGAGTAGCAATACTTATATCAGATAATCTAGACTTTAAAGCAAAGACTGTAACAAGATTCAAAGGTCACTATATAATACAAAAGGTGACAATCCAATAAGAAGATATAGCAATTTTTTTAAAATTTTATTTATTTATTAGACAGACAGAAATCACAAGTAGTCAGAGAGGCAGGCCAAGACAGAGAGGGGAAAGCAGGCTCCCTGATGAGCAGAGAGCCTGATGTGGGACTCGATCCCAGGACCCTGAGATCATGACCTGAGCCGAAGGCAGAGGCTTTAACCCACTGAGCCACCCAGGTGCCCCAAAGATATAACAATTATAAATATTTATTCACCCAACCTGAGAGCACCCAAATATATAACAATTAATAACAAGCATAAAAAGACTAATTGATAATAATACAACAATAATAGGGGACTTTTATATCCCACTTACATCAATGGACAGATGATCTAACTAGAAAATCCGCAAGGAAATACTGGCTTTGAAAGACACACTGGACCAGATGGACTTAACAGGTATATTCAGAACATTCCATGCTAAAACAGCAGAATACATGTTCTTTTCAAGTGCACATGGAACATTCTCCAGAATAGATCACATACTAGACCATAAAACAGGCCTCAACAAATAAATCCAAGAAGACTGAAGTTATACCGTCCACTTTTTCTGACCACAACACTATGAAAGTACAAGTCAACCACAAGAAAAACTCAGGAAAGACCACAAACACATGGAGGTTAAATAACATCCTACTAAACAGTGAATGGATCAACCAGGAAATAAAATAAGAAATAAAAGAGGGGCACCTGGCTCAGTCAGTTGAGCATGCAGCTCTTGATCTTAGGGTTGTGAGTTCAAGCCCCACATGGGCACAGAACCTACTTTTAAAAAAAAAAAGAAAAGGAATAAAAAGTACATGGAAACAAATGAAAATGAAAACACAATGGTCCAAAACCTTTGAGATGCAGCAAAGGCCATCCTAAGAGGAAAGTTTAGAGCAATATAGACCTTCCTCAAGAAGCAAGAAAATTCTCAAACAACTTAAATGTACATCTAAAGGAACTAGAAAAAGAGCAATAAATAAAGACAAAGGCCATCAGACAGAAGGAAATAATAAATATTAGAGCAGAAATAAATGATACAGAAACTTACACACACACACACACACACACACACACACAGATCAATGAAACCAGGAGATGGCTCACTGAAAAAAATTAATAAAATTGGTAAGCCTCTAGCCAGACTTATTTTAAAAAAAGGAGAAAAGACCCAAATAAATAAAATAATAAAATCACAAATGAGAGAAGAAATAACAACTAACATGACAGAAATACAAATCACTCTAAGAAAATTATTATGAAAAACCCCATGCCCACATATTGGACAATGTAGAAGAAATGAATACATTCCTAGGAATATATAAACTACAAAAACTAAAATACAAAGAAATAGAAAATTTGAACAGACTGATTGCTAGCAATGAAATTGCAGTCAAATGCTCTACCCCTGAGCTATACCCCTGCTAGCAATGAAATTGAAGCAGAATCCAAAACTCCCCAAAAAGTTTAGGACTAGATGGTTTCACAGGTAAATTCTACCAAACATTTAAAGAGGAGTTAATATCTATTCTTTGCAAACTATTCAAAAAAAAATAGAAAAGGAAGGAAAACTTCCAGATTCATTCTATGAGGGCAGCATTACCCTGATACCAAAACCAAATAAAGATGCCACAAAAAAAGGAACTACAGGCCAATATCCCTGGTGAACATAGATGTAAAAATCCTCAACAAAGTACTAGCAAACCAAATCCAAACACAGGATAAAAAAAATCATTCACCATGATCAAGCGGGATTTATTCCTGGTTTGTAAAGGTGGTTCAATATTTAGAAATCAATCAAGATGATACATCGTATTAATAAAAGAAAGGATAAGAACCATAGAATCCTGCCAATAGATGCAGAAAAAGCATTTGACAAAGTATAACATCCATTCATGATTAAAAAAAAAAACTCAACAAAGTAGGTTTAGAGTGAACATACACTCAACATAATAAAATCTGTATATGAAAAACCCACAGCTAATAACATCCTTCATGAAGAAAAACTGAGTTTTTCCTCTAGAGTCAGGAACAAGACAGTGACATCCACTGTCACCACTGTTATTTAACATAGTGCTGGAATTCCTAGCCACAGCAATCAGACAACAAAAAGAAATAAAAGACATCCAGATAGGCAAGGAAGAACCAAAACTTTTACTATTTGCAGATGACATGATACACTTTATCGAAAACCTGAAAGACTCCACCAAGAAATGGCTAGAACTAAAACATGAATTAGTAAAGTTGCAGGATACAAAATCAATGTACAGAAACCTGTTGTATTTCTATACACCAATAATGAAGCAGAAGAAAGAGAAATTAAGGAATCAATCCTGTTTACAATTGCGCCAAAAACAATAAGATACCTAGGAATACTTTAACCAAAAAGGTGAAAGACCTGTACTTTGGAAACTATAAAACAGAGGTGAAAGAAACTCAAGACGATGCAAAGAAATGGAAAGATATTCCATGTTTAAGGATTGGAAGAACAAATACGGTTAAATTTTCTATAGTGCCCAAAGCAATCTACACATTTAATGCAATCCCTATCAAAATACTAACAGCATTTTTCACAGAGCTAGACCTAACAATCTTAAAATTTGAAAGGAACCACCAAAGACCCCAAATAGACAAATCAATCTTGAGAAAGAAAAGCAAAGCTGGACACATCACAATTCTGGACTTATATTACGTATGTGTAGTATCAAAACAGCATGATACTGATGAAAAACAGACTCATGGATCAACAGAATAGAATTAAAAACCCAGAAATCAACCCATATTTATATGATCAGTTAATTTTTGACAAAGCAAGAAGAATATTCAATGGAAAAAAGTCTCTTCATCAAATGGTGTTGGGAAAATGGGACAGCAACATACAAAAGAATGAAACTGGACCACTTTCTTGTAAGAAAAATAAACTCAAAATGGATGAAAGACCTAAATGTGAGACCTGAAGCCATAAAAATCTTAGAAGAGCGCACAGACAGTAACGTCTCTGACACAGGCCACTGCAACGATTTTCTAGATCGATCTCCCAAAACAAGGGAAATAACAGCAAAGACAAACTACTGGGATGACATCAAATTAAAAAGCTTGTGCACAGAGAAGGAAACAATTGACAAAACTGAAAGGCAACCCATGAAAAGGGAGAAGATATTTGCAAACAGCATATCTGATAAAGGGTTAGTATCCAAAATAAATAAAGAACCGATAAAACTCACCACCCAAAGACAAATAATCCAATTAAAAAATGAGCAGAAGGGGTGCCTGGGTGGCTCAGTGGGTTAAAGCCTCTGCTTTCAGCTCAGGTCATGATCCCAGGGTCCTGGGATCGAGCCCCACATAGGACTCTCTGCTCCGTGGAGAGCCTGCTTCCTCCTCTCTCTCCCTGCCTGCCTCTCTTGCCTACTTGAAATCTCTGTCAAATAAATAAATAAAAATCTTTAATAAAAAAAAATGAGCAGAAGACATAAATAGACACTTTTCCAAAGAAGACATCCAGATGGCCAACAGATACATGAAAAGATGCTCCACATCACTCGGCATCAGGGAAATACAAATCAAAACCACATGAAATATCACCTCACACCTGTCAGAATGGCTAAAATCAACAACGCAAGAAACAACAGGTATTGGCGAGGATGCAGAGAAAAAGGAACCCTCTTGCACTGTGGGTGGGAACGCAAGCTGGTGCAGCCACTCTGGAAAACAGGATGGAGGTTCCTCAAAAAGTTGAAAATAGAACTACTTGTGATCCAGCAATTGCACTACTAGGAATTTACTCAAAGGATACAAAAATACCCATTCAAAGGGATTCATGCACCCCGATGTTTATAGCAGCATGATTCACAATTGCCACACTACGGAAGCAACCCCAGTGTCCATCAACAGATGAGGGATAAAGACGACGAGGTACATACACGCAATGTAATATCACTCAGACATAGAATGCAAATGTGCAGCAACATGGATGGGGCTAGAGGGTATCATGCTAAGCGAAAGAAGTCAGTCCAAGAAGACAAATACCGTATGGTTTCACGTGTATGTGGAATTTAAGAAACAGAAGAAATGAGCAAAGCAAAAAGAGAGAGAGAGAGAGCAGCCAAGAAACAGACTCTTTACCATGGAGAACAAAGTGATGGGTGTCAGAGGGCCGGGGTGAGGGGATGGGGAGGGATGGGTGAAGGGGATACAGGAGGGCCCTCGTTGAGATGAGCACCGGCTGATGTAGGGGAGTGTTGAATCGCTACACTGTACCCCGAAAAGTTACATTATACTGTATATGAACTCACTGGAATTTAAATCAAAACTTTAAAAAGTAATTTGAAATTAAAAAAAAAAAAAAAGAGAGAGAGTGCCTAGCTGCAGGGTGGGCAGGTGGGTGTCAGCAGAGGCTGGAAGCTGAATGCTGAGTGGGAGGGAGTCCGCTGGGTGAAGAGCGCAGGGTGAGGGGGGAGAGGGACCTGCCTGTGTGGTGGCGGGAGGAAGGAAAGGAACAGGTTAAAGCTGAGGAAAGGGGGCCTTGATGAGCCTTGAGGGAGATTAAGTTATAGTGAAACTTGGCAGAGGCCAAGCGAAGTGGGGTCACGTGGGCCTTGATAAGGCTCCATCCTGAGGCAAGTGGAGACCCCATAAAGGGCTTTAAGTAGGAGAAGGCACGCAGGCTCGCGCTGAGCAGGGAGGCCGACATGGAACTCAATCCCAGGACCCTGAGATCATGACCTGAGCTGAAGGCAGACGCTTAACCAACTGAGCCACCCAGGCGCCCTCAGATTTGTGTTTCAGAAGACACTGTAGCTACAGTGTAGGGAATGGATGGGCGATGTTAGTCAGGAATCTGTCACACAGCCCAGGTACGACGTGATGGCAGTGTAGACAGGATTAGTGACAGAGCGGATGGAGAAAAGTGAATGCAGCTGAGAAATATTTAGAAGGCACAGTTGACACAGTAATGTTAGGTTGTCTTCTGGGGAGAAAGGGGCAGAGTGACAGACTGACAAGAGAAGTGGGTAGATGGTCACATCATCTATCCAACTAGGGAAGAGGAGGAGAATGATATAGAAACAAGATATTTCTGTGTCATATGTGTTGAGTTTGAGGGGCCCATGATGCCCAGGGGAGACAGCTGCCCACCTCCCTCCATGCTTCTCTGACCCAATTGTCTCCCTTCCTTGTTTCCTTTACTCCTAGCCTGAGCCTGATGTCTCCCAGCTTGGTCTTCCTTCAGAGGAAGCACATAAAAATTTAAAAAAGAAAGAAAGAAAGAAAGAAAGAAAGAAAGAAAGAAAGAAAGAAAGAAAGAAAGAAAGAAAGAAAGAAAGAAAGAAACAAGAAGGATTAATATTGTAGTATTCCCTAGAGAAGATGTTGAACAATTTAACATCAGAGTCTGAGGCATCTGCTTCAGTTGGATTATGACCCCTGGGGTGGAGGTTCTCCAAAATCATGGTTGCTATTCCTCTTATAAAAGCTGATCAAAATCCATCTCCAGTGGGACCTTTCTGAGAGGATGACCAGAAAATCACTGAAAGATGAATTCTAACTTCTTTCCTTAGAGCCACCAGAGGTCCTATTTACCCTAGCGGGTATATCACAACATAACTGAATTGGATCAATGAGTTTTACGTGGTATCTGGTTGTGGAACCCTTCTAAGGAAGCCTTGGTCTAGAAATGGAACCTGAGATGGAGATTTTTGTGCAAATGATTTGTGGAGGAAATGCTCCTGGAGCAAGGGCATGGCGGGGTGGGGGGATGGCAAGTGGGAGTTGGTGGGGCAGGGAGAGGGACAGGGCAAGGTGGAAACACTGAATAAAGATGTGGTCTCAGCCTGGCTCTAGTTTCACCCTCATCCCCAGGGACCAGGAGCCAAACTATACTTCAGAGTCCATGACCCCTCAGGCAAGGGACCAGCCTTTTGTAACCTACCAGCTGACCATTGGCTGAGGGCTGCTGAGTGGGGCTGTAACCTCCAGGCAGCCCTGTGCTAAGGACAATTCTTTGGACAAGGGGGCAGCCAGGGGTCAGAAGCAGCCCATGCTCACAGCAGCTGGGGGATGGGTACACCAGGCCCAGTAACAGGAATCTAGACAGAGAACCCATCGATGGCTTCTTCAAACAAAGCGTACCCAGAAGACTGATAGATGTAAAGGAAAACACACAAACACACCGCTGATGGATGGCACCTTCACAGAAAACGTTTTGACTTCTTATCCCCAGGAGAGAAAGCTCACCAGTTTGTATGAAAAACCTATAGAAATAAATAATAAACACTGTGTTAAAAAATTAATATTAGAAAATGCTAGAAAAATAACTAAATGAGATAAGACCATCATCATCATTATCATCATCTTAAGAACATACAGAGTTCCAATCACACTTTTTAAAAGCCTATGAATGAGTGAAGAACAGTAAAAATAAAAATACGTTGTACAAGGAGAGGCAAAAAAAAAAAAGAAAGAAAGAAAGAAAAGAAAAGAGTATGACTAGGTCAGTTTTTGGACCCACTGCACACGGAGTACTTCATAAAGATTTGTTGAATGGGGGGGTGCCTGGGTGGCTCAGGGGGTTAAGCCTCTGCCTTCGGCTCAGGTCATGATCTCAGAGTTCTGGGATCTAGTCCTGCACCGGGCTCTCTGCTCAGCAGGGAGCCTGCTTCCTCCTCTTCTCTCTCTCTCTGCGCCTACTTGTGATCTCTCTCCGTCAAATAAATAAAATCTTTAAAAAAAAAAAAAAGATTTGTTGAATGGGACAGAATTGAACTGAGTATCCCCCCAAACATCATATACTGAATGTTTTACTTTTTAAATTTATATGTTGCAGTCCCAATGCCTAGGACCTTAGAATGTGACCTTCTTTGGAGACAGGGTCTTTACAGAGGTAATCAAGTTAAGATGGGGATGAAGATGAACCCTAATCCAACCAGACAGGGGTTCCTATAAAAAGGGGGAATTTGAACACTGAAACACACAGAGAAGGAAGACAAGTTGAAGAGACACAGGGGGAAGACAGACATCTACAAGCCAGGGAGAGAGGCATGGAACAGTCTCTTCCTACAGCCCTCAGAAGAAACCAACCCCTCAACACTTTGACCTTGGACTTAGCCTCCAGAACCGTGAGATAATAAATTTCTGTTGTTCAAGCCACACAGCCTGTGATACTTTGCTCTTGGAGCCCCAGGAAACCAACACATATGCCAAGGAACGTGCTTGGGAAAAATGCCGCGGAAGGGGTTGACATGATTTGCCTCTTTGATGATTAGAAAAGTAAGAGTGGTTATCTCGCTGATTTCAAAGTGAAATGAATAAAGTCATTATATATTAGTAAATGGTATAATACATAACAGAAGCCTGAGGACACCAGAACACCATGCAAGGACGAAAATAGGCAGAAATTCGAATTGTAATTTGAAATGTCAATGTTCCACATGACAAATCAGTAGGAACCAGATTTAATGAAGGAAGTATAGAGTTGATTAGTATAATAAATTAGGTGGAATTAACAGACATGCAGAATCATAGAAGAAATTAATACATTTTTTCCAGTGTCCAGTAATGGGTCATCAGAAATATCAACCAAAGAAGGCACAAAAAATTCTTTACCTGAAGAAAAAAAGAGAGATTTCTGTATACCACATTCCCAAACAAAAAAGGAGTTCAGTTTGAAATAAGGAGCAATAGTAGAATTGATTAAAATGTTAAACCAATCTCTCTTTTTTTTTTAAGATTTTATTTATTTATTTGACAGGCAGAGATTACAAGCAGGCACAGAAGCAGGCAGAGAGAGAGAGGAAGGAAGCAGGCTCCCTGCTGAGCAGAGAGCCCGATGCGGGGCTCGATCCCAGGACCCTGGGATCATGACCCAAGCCAAAGGCAGAGGCTTTAACCCACTGAGCCACCCAGGCGCCCCTAAAATGTTAAACCAATCTCTTAAGTAATAACCTACATCAGAGACAAAATCTACTACATAATTTCAACATATTTTAAATAATATATTCATACAGTATAACACACGCACATGATCCACAATATGTAAAGTTGTATATACAGCTGACACGCAAGTATAGAAATAATACACAACCAAATGCACAAAAATAATCATAGTTGTCTATGGTTTCTGAGACTGAGTCATAATTTTTCTTATTTTATGAATTTTTTAAATTTTCTGCTTTTTAAAATGGAAAAAATCATCACAAGAAACTAAAGAACTGGAGAACAAATAAACTGAGCATAAATAAAGTAGGGAAAAGCAATAAAATCAATAACAGAAAGTCTGTAGATTTATTGACTGATTGGGTTCCACACCCCAGCAAGGAGCCTGACTCCGGTTTGAACTCACAACCCTGTGATCAAGATCTGAGCTGAGATCAAGAGTCAGGCACTTAACCAACTGAGCCATCTGCACACCCCTGTTGACAATTTTTTAAAAGTATTAATCATGGAAGTAAGAGGAAAACCCAAACTAGTACTATTCAGTATAAGAAAGAAGTGATTGCTATTTGAACCAAAGTCCTCTGTTTTGCTGAAACAGAGGACTATTATTTTCCATCAAATTATTAAAAAGTCAATAACCAATTCCATCAAATTTTTTAAAAGTCAATAACCAAAATGAAATGGAGGAGTTTTCAAAAACACAAATACA
>PISX010012888.1:0-51813 GCA_004024625.1 Mellivora capensis
GCAACCCTCAGTTTGTTTTGTGAGATTAAGAGTCACTTATGGTTTGTCTCCCTCCCAATCCCATCTTGTTTCTTTTCTTCTTTTCCTACCCCCCTAACCCCCCATGTTGCATCTCTACTTCCTCATATCAGGGATATCATATGATAGTTGTCTTTCACTGATTGACTTATTTCACTAAGCATGATACCCTCTAGTTCCATCCACGTCGTTGCAAATGGGGGAGACATGCCTCTTATACTATACTCTGCACTTTTCATACTGCTTGGCTTTTTTAAAACAGTGTATTTTGACAAAAATTTAACTGCCTAATAATACCAAAATAATATAAAAAGAGAAATGACTGAATTAGACAGTCACCAGATATGACTTTTGAGGTATCAGGTACAAAAAGGATTAAACAAGTAGCCTACTACAAATGTGTAGTTGATAAAAATCAATGAATGTTTTCCATTTTGTGATTATAAAAATTAAAACAACTTCTGTTTCCATTTGGAAGAACAGGCAATAGCTCCATTCTGTAGTTCCTTTTATAGGAAATAATGCTCCCATAAACCTAAGAGAAACAAGCTATAGTTTATAAGCAAAGATTCAGTTCATTATTAGGTATTTCAATAATGAAATGAATTCCAGACATTCTTGATTACAAAACAAGGCAATAATAATTACAAAACAAAACAGAAAGCTAAAAATCCCTGAGAGTTCTTGTCCCTTCCTTACCTTTAATCCTTTTTCATCTTTCATTCTTTGTTCTTTTCCATTTGGAACAACAATGAAAATAGGACCAGATTTGTCTTCATCCTCCTTTAAGCTGGTTTTGCTGGGCACTTTCTTTCCTTGTGCACTCTACAGCCAAGGTTCAGGGAACGCTGGTTAGCAAGGGTACTAGTCCTTGGGAATATGATGTTATTGCCCGGTAAGCGGGCTCTCTATGAAACAGACACTATCAAAATTATATTCCCCATGAAAGAAACAGATAAGCCCCAGAATCTTGCACATACTGTACTTTTGCACATTTCCAGAAATGTGTGTGTGTTTGCTTGTTTCTTCTTCTTTTTTTTTAAGTGACTCTATGCCCAATATGGAGCCCAAAATGATCCTGAGATTAAGATCTGAGCTGAGATCAAGAGTCAGATGCTTAACCCACTGAGCCACCTAGGTGCCCCACCAAAATTTTTTTTTGAGAGGGAGCATAAGCCGATGTGTATGTGTGTTGGGGTGGGGGGGAGTAGAGAGATAGAGGGAGAAGAGAATCTTTTAAGCAGGCTCCGTGCTCTGAACATGGAGCACGACACAGAGCTCAGTCTCACAACAAAGACTAAAACCTGAGCTGAAATCAAGAGTTGGATGCCCAACTAACTGAACCACCCAGGGGCTCCCAGAAATGTTTTTAATATATTCTCAAGTAACTGTGGGTTACCTTGGATTGGCATGTAATGTAGGTGGAAAAACTCTACTATAATGTCATTGGTCTGGGTCACAGACTCTTTGTTTACTGGACAGCTTTTAAAAAAAGAAAAATATTTTATTTATCTCTTTGATAGAGAGAGGGGGAGAGAGAGAGAGCACAAGCATGGGGAGGAGCAGGCAAAGGGAGAGGGAGAAGCAGAATCCCCACGGAGCAGGGAGCCCAACATGGGGCTTGATCCCAAGACCCTAGGATCATGACTTGAGCCCAAAGCAGACACTTACCCGACTGAGCCACCCAGGCACCCCTGGACAGCTTTCTTTCTTAAAATCTTCAACACCGGGATGCCTGGGTGGCTCAGTTGGTTAAGCGGCTGCCTTCGGCTCAGGTCATGATCCCAGCGTCCTGGGATCGAGTCCCACATCAGGCTCCTTGCTCAGCAAGGAGCCTGCTTCTCCCTCTGCCTCTGCCTGCCACTCTGTCTGCCTGTGCTCGCTCGCTCTCTCTCCCTCTCTCTCTCTGACAAAATAAATAAAATCTTTAAAAAAAATTTTTCAACACCATTTACAGCTTTCCATATTATTGACATTTTGAACGGCATTTACACATCTTAGTCAAGAAAGCTTTTCTGCCTCTCTGCATATAAAATGTATCTCTATCACATCATTATAACTGGAGATGCTCTGAACCTGTTTCTAGAGAAACTTGCTTAAGACATTTTAAAGTATTAAAGTGGTTTTGAAAATAATCTGAGATTTTGAATCTTTGTATCAGATGGAAAGAAAATAGTGAACACTCAGAATATGTATTTAAAGTAATACTTGAGGGGCGCCTGGGTGGCTCAGTGGGTTAAAGCCTCTGCCTTTGGCTCAGGTCATGATCCCAGGGTCCTGGGATCGAGCCCCGCATCGGACTCTCTGCTTGGGAGGGAGCCTGCTTCCTCCTCTGTCTCTCTGCCTGCCTCTCTGCCTTCTTGTGATCTCTGTCAAATAAATAAACAAAATCTTTAAAAAAAATAAAGTAATACTTGAATTTTAAAACTGGGATCATTATTACTTATTAATATAAATGCAGCCAAGAGTCTATTATTTCCAATAGGCCAGAATTTCTTTCTAGTTCAAACACTGAAGTCATTCAGTTAAAACAAGTGTGAGATCATTTATGTGAAACTGTTTTGTAAACTGCAAAAGACTGGGGAAAAAAGTACAGCATTAAGAACAGAGTCAAAAATACTTCAAAGCACTTGTGATCAAAATACTAAAATAAGCACTTGTTAAATTTGGGATGAGGACAGTGGGGAGGACAGGAAAAGAACAGCTTTCACTGGACAGTTTAGAAGATAATTATCTATTTAAAGTAATACTGAGTTAAAGGACGATGCATGGGGAAGGAAACAAATAAGTAATACTCAAATGAATGGCCAGAGTGCCCACTGTATTTGAGCATATAAAAATAAATGTACTGGGGCCGCCTGGGTGGCTCAGTCCATTAAGATCCAACTTTTGGTTTCAACTCAGGTCATGACCTCACAGGTCATGAGATGGAGCCCTGCGTCAGGCTCTGCACTCAGCAGGGAGTCTGCTGGAGGATTCTCTCCCTCTGCCCTGGCTTGGGCTCACTTTCTCTTTCTCTCTCAAATAAATCAATCTTTAAAAAAAAAAGAAAAGAAAAGGAGTAGGGGCACACCTGGGTGGCTCAGCTGGTTAAGTGCCTGCCTTTGGCTCAGATCATAATTCCTGGAATCGAGCCCCACATTGAGCTCCCTACTCAGTGGGCAGCCTGCTTCTCCCTCTGCCTCTGCCCCTCCTCCCTGCTCGTGGTCTCACTCACCCCCCCCCCCTCTCTCTCTCTCAGATAAACAAAACCTTAAAAAAAGAGTAGTAATGCTCTTTCAGACATAATATGATCTCTCCTAATAGAGTGACCCGATGTATAAAACACACTTAAGAGCAATTCTGCATCTAAGTATGCAGAGCTAACATACCTTTGCTTTAGAGGAAACTCCTAGAGCTTTGGCCTTTTTCGGATCAGGCTTGGTTTCTACAGTACTGGAAACAGAATCTTCAACAGGTGCTTTGAGGAAAAAAGGCATCTACTATAAATATTCTAACTAACATCACTTTATTCTGAGCAGGTTAAATACATGATGATGTGAAAATCTACAGTTTTAAATGTCAATTTAGAAAGTATTTTCAATTAGATTTTTTTCCTAATCTTTTTTTCTGCCTGAATTCCTTTTTAAGCATAACCCTAAGACATTAACTCAATAAATCTACATTTACTTTGCCAACAGTTAAGTCGAGGTTTTAAAACTATTTTCTAAATAATTAAAAAAACCCTTTTTCCTAGATTGATACTTCCTTAGGGGGAGGGTTTACAATCTTTGACGCTCAGTATTTACCATATAGCAGGATTCCTACAGATATTATAATCGAATAAATCCTTTGATACCAACAGTCTTAAACATGTACAATTTCTACCTCTATAGTATCAAGAGTTTTTATCCCACTAAGGAGAATAATATTTTATTTATTAAGCAGTAGGTCTAGAGAAATAGTAGTTACAGATTGGAGTTTTATTTATACATGATGGAATTATAACATTAGGGTGAAGAAATCAAGACTTTTCTCTAAAGGATTAGCAAATATTAGCACGGATCAGCAAAAAGGCACTGCAGTAGAAGGAGAACTCATCTGGGAATTCTATGCTGGTTTAGACTGACTGGCTGTCCCTGTGCCAGTCACTTAATCTTTCGGGTTTCCTCGTCTCTTAATAAAAGGATTAGACTAGATGGTCCCAGTTTCCCCCCTCTAACTATAATACCCAATAGCAGAAAATGTGTGGAAACCTTAAAAATAGGATGGAGCACTCACTTTCTGGAGTATTTCAATGTGCTATTCCGAAATCCCTTTTTAGAATTGGAAACCAAATTAAGCACCTTCATACCTTCAGCACAATTCCTGGCCTAAAACTTGACAGATATGTTTGTGGTAGAAGGGTAAGGAAGGAGGGAGGGAAGAAGGTGGGAGGGCCTAGGATCTCAGCTGTTTGGAAATACAATAATAAATGAAGGCTCTGTTTCTTTTCAGAGTTCCCCTGGGCTACTTTCTTCCCCCTTAACCCTCTCAAAACAGAGTTACCTGAAGCTGGCTGGAATTTGGCTGGAGCTGACCCTCCCATTGGTTTGGAAGTTGATTTAGCAGATGCAGCAGGTTTGGCTGGCATGTTAGCTTTGGCTTTCTCTAGCATGGCCAATACCTGATCTTTAGAAGTTGGCTAGGGAGACAACATAACAGGTGAAGTGAGATGCCACATACATGATACACTCATACTATGCTTACTAACAGAGCTGCTGTTAAAACATCACTGAGCACCTAGTTTTGAAATACCTATGAAGTAAGGGAGGTGGCACACAGTGCAAGAGAAGTAACACACATTATGAAGTCATACTAAATTAACTACCATTCTAGAAGGTCACAACTGCCCCTGCAGAGTCAAGTTCTTGGGAGTTCAACACATTTTTGCTCTCACTGGGATTTCAAGTGAGACTCCTAGAAGGTAATATGATCTCTTGCCTATATATACTCATGTTCATTATTTTTCTAATGGCTTTTAACAGCAGCAACCACAAGAAGTAGTACCTTTAATTTCCCGGTAGCCTTGGCCATTTTCTCATATCCCAGATGCATCATGAAGAATGGCAAGGCATCTTGGGCCTTCTTCCGCACATCTCCATTGCGATCCTCTAGGCACGAGTAGAGATGAGGAACACAAAGGATAAGATCTGTGGGGGTGGAACGAAGAGTCGGGAGTTTCTCAGCCAGCCAGCCCAGAAGCTGCCAAAAGAAATAAAGACTGGTTACACACTTCAAGTGGAAAATTATTACTTATAATCTTAGGCTTAATGATTGCATCAGTACCAAACACTACAACTTTCCAACATAAGGTCAGTAATTTTCACTGTTCAAGAACAATGCTTTCAATGATATATTTCAATGATACATGCAAAGATGACTATTTTCTTTAAGATAAGGACATGGTTCTTTGGACCACACTTGGGTATTAAACTAAAAAGCTTTAATCGTTCTTAATGCATTTTACAGATGAAAATCTTTCCTTTATCTTTTAAAAAAAATTCTAAGAATTACTCAGCTAGAGAAGACGTAGAACATTTATTTGATCAGGAGAGGACAAATTCTGCCAGGACTTCTGTTTTCAGCCCCAAATGGACAGTTTTTCTCTATTCTTCCCAAATAATTCATATCTGTATTTATTTATTTATTTTTAAAAAGATTTTATTTATTTATTTGAGAGAGAGGCAGTGAGAGAGCATGAGCGAGAAGGTCAGAGGGAGAAGCAGACTCCCCGTGGAGCTGGGAGCCCGATGCGGGACTCGATCCCGGGTCTCCGGGATCATGACCTGAGCCAAAGGCAGTCGTCCAACCAACTGAGCCACCCAGGCGTCCCTATTTATTTTTTAATTGAAGTTTTTTTTTTAAAGAACTTTTATTTATTTGAGAGAGAGAGAGAGTGAAAGAGAGCATGAGAAGGGTGAACGTCAGAGGGAGAAGCAGACCTCCCATGGAGCTGGGAGCCCGATGAGGGACTCAAACCCAGGACGCCAGGATCATGACCTGAGCCGAAGGCAGTTGCTCACCCAGCTGAGCTATCCAGGCACCCTTAATTGAAGTTTTAATTGAGATAACTGTAGTCACATGGCGTTATAGGAAATAATACAGAGATCCCATGCACTCAGTTTCCTCTGACAGTAGCACTTTATAAAATTATACTATAGTATCACAACCAGGATACTGACATTGATACAATCCACTGATCCTGTTCAGACTGCCCAGCTTTGTCGTTCTCATTTGTGTCTGTGCCTATATTTAGTTCTACGATTTTATCACATATATGTTACTACATCTGACACCAGTTAGGATTTTAAACAGTTCCATTGTAAGGATCCCTCATATTGCCTCCTCTATAACCACAGGCATCTCCCTTATCCCATACCAATCCCTGATAACTACTAATCTGTTCTCCATTTCTAAAATTTTGTCATTTTATTTTTTTAAAGATTTTATTTATTTATTTGACAGAAAGAGAGACAGTGAGAGAGGGAACACAAGCAGAGGGAGTGGAAGAGGGAGAAACAGGCTCCCCGTGGAGCAGGGAGCCTGATGTGGGGCTCGATTCCAGGACCCTGGGATCATGATCTGAGCTGAAGGCAGACGATTAATGACTGAACCACCCAGGAACCCCTAAAATTCTGTCATTTTAAACATATTCCACAAATGAAATCATATGGTATATAATTGTTTGGAGCTGGGTTTTGCCACTCAACATAATTCCTTGAAGATTTATCTTAATTGTTGCTCGTTATCAGTGAATCTTTTAATCCTAAACAGTATTACCATATGGACATATGAAGGATATTTGGGCTCTTTCCACTTTTTGGCTATCATGAATGAAGCTGCTATGAACATTTGTGTATAGATTCTTTTGCAGACAGAAATTTTCATTTTTATGGAATAAATGTACAAGATCACAATTGCTGGGTCATATAGTAATTATAAGTTCAGTTTGGGGGTTTATAAAAAAAGATTTATGGGGTGCCTGGGTGGCTCAGTGGGTTAAAGCCTTGGCCTTCGGCTCAGGTCATGATCCCGGGGTCCTGGGATCGAGCCCCACGTCGGGCTTTCTGCTCAGCAGGGAGACTGCCTCCCCCCCTACCCCCCGCCTGCCTCTCTGCCGCTTGAGGTCTCTGTCAAATGAATAAAAAATCTTAAAAAAAAAAAAAGGATTTATTTACCTTAGAAAGAGAGAGAGGGCATGCGCATGTGAGTGGGGAGTGAAGCAGAGGGAAAAGGGGGGAGGGAGAGAGAGAGAGAGAGAGAGAGAGAGATAGAATCCTAAACAGACTGCCCACTGAGCCCAGAACTTGACAGGGAGCTCAGTCTCATGACCTTGAGATCATGACCTGACCCGAAATCAAGAGTTGAACACTTACTGAGCCACCCAGACGCCCTGTACATGTTTAGTTTTGTAAGAAACTGCCAAACTCTTTCTTAAGAGTGTCTGTACCATTTTATATTTCCTCCAGCAGAGTGTTCAAATTTCTCCACCTCCTTGCCAGCATTTGGTGTTAAAATTATTTTTTTATTCCAGTAATTCTGATAGCTGTAGAGTGATGTGTCACTGTAGTTTTAATTTGCATTTCCCGTATGGCTAATCATACTGAACAACGTCTATGGGCTTATTTGCCACCTGCATATCCTCTTCAGTGAAACATCTGTTCACGTCTTTTGCCCATTTTTTTTTTTAAAGATTTATTTATTTGACAGACAAAGATCACAAGTAGGCAGAGAGGCAGGCAGAGAGAGAGGAGGAAGCAGGCTCCCTTCTGAGCAGAGAGCCCGATGCGGGGCTTGATCCCAGGACCCTGGGATCATGACCTGAGCCGAAGGCAGAGGCTTTAACCCACTGAGCCACCCAGGCGCCCCGGCCCATTTTTTTTAAAAGTAGGCTCTATGCCTAAGACGGAACTCCAAACTCATGACCCTGAGATCAAGAGTCGTATGCTCCACCCACCAACTGATCCAGCTGGGTGCCCCATCTTTTGCCCATCTTTTTTTTTATGGTTTTGAAAATTCTTTTTTTTTTTTTTTTAAGATTTTATTTATTTATTTGTCAGAGAGAGAGTGAGCGCACAAGCAGGGGGGAGCAGCAGGCAGAGGGAGAGGCAAGCAGAGGGAGAAGCAGGTTCCCTGCTGAGCAAGGAGCCCAATGCGGGACTCGATCCCAGGACTCTGGGATCATGACCTAAGCCAAAGGCAGACACTTAACCGACCGAGCCACCCAGGCATCCCGAGAATTCTTTACAAATTTTATATAATGTTTATCAGATGCTGAGTTAGCAAATACTTTCTCCTGTGGTGTAGCTGCCTTTTCCTCATTTTCACATGGTCTTTTGCAGAGCAAAAGTTCTTCATTTTTATGAGGTCCAATTTATCAATTTTTTCCACCTAAGGGATTGTGGTTTTGGTGTCAAGTCTAAGAATTCTTTGCCTGAAGAATTTCTATATCCTGAAGTTTTTCACCGATATTATCTTTAAAAGTTCTATAGTTTTGGGGTACCTGGGTGGCTCAGTTGGTTAAGCGTCCAAATTTTGATTTCAGCTCAGGTCTTGATCTCAGGATCATGAGTTCAAATCCCACCATGAAAAAATAAGTAAAATAAAAGTTCTATAATTTTATAGTCTACATTTAGTTCATGATCCATTTTGAGTTAATGTTTAAATAGGAATAGGATGGAAGGTTTAGGTTGAGGTTTAGTTGTTTTATCTACAGATGTCTAAGGCTCTAGAGTCGTTTGTTGAAAAGGCTAGCCTTCCAACACAAATTATTTTGGTAATTTTGTCAAAAACCAGTTGATCATATTTGCGTGGGTCTATTTCTGGGTTTCTCTTCAGTTCCACTAATCTGGGTCTGTCCTCCATCTCTCAATCCCATGTAAGTTTCCTGATTATGTTAGCAATATCTAAGTCTTAATAGAGGGTGTAGAGTGATTATTTCCATGTTTTTCTTCTTTGTCAGGACTGTTTCAGCTAGAATATAAATCTTAGAATAAGCCTGCCTTGGTCTACCAAAAAACTTGCTGCAATTTTGATGGGAATTACATTAAAACTATAGATCAATTTGGGGAGAGCTGACATCGACATCTCTACTACATTGAGTCTTCCTATCAACAACCACGGCATGTCTCTCCAACTCTTTGGGTCTTCCTTGGACTCTTTTATCAGCATTCTGTAATTTTTAGTATACATATTCTATATTTTCTTTGCTAAGTGTACATCTAAGGATTTCATTTTCTTTGGCATCATTGTAAATTGTATTGTTTGTTTCCATATGTTCACTGTATTATAAAGAAACGTGATTGATTTTGTGTGTTAATTTTGTATCCTGCAATTTTACTGAACTCATTTATTAGTTCTAGGAGTTTACTTGTAGATTTCTTGGGATTTTCTATGTAGACAGCCATGTTACTGGCCATTAGGGATAGTTTTACTTTTCTTTTTCCAAACTGTTTTTCGTATCTTTTTCTTGCCTTATTCAGGGACTAGAACTTCCCATATGATGCTAACTAATAGTGGTGAAAACGGACATTGCTCCCAACCTAGGATGAACGCATCTAGTCTTTCACCACGCTAAATATAAGTATGACATTATCTATGGTTTTTTGTAGGTGGTCTCTTTTAATTAATTTATTTTTAAAAAAATTTTAAAAAGATTTTATTTATTATTTATTTGACAGAAAGAGACACAGCGAGAGAGGGAACATAAGCAGGGGAAGTAGGAGAGGGAGAAGCAGACTCCCTGCCGAGCAGGGAGCCTGATGTGGGGCTTGATCCCAAGCCACCAAGGTGCCCTGTAGGTGGTCTTTTTTTTTTTTTTTTTAAAGATTTTATTTATTTGACAGAGACAGAGATCACAAGTAGGCAGAGAGGCAGGCAGAAGGGGGATGAGGAAGCAGGCTCCCCAATGAGCAGAGAGACTGATGGGCTCGATCCCTGGGCCCTGAGATCATGACCTGAGCTGAAGGCAGAGGCTTAACCCACGGAGCTACTCAGGCGCCCCGGTGGTCTTTATTAAGCTGAAGTAATTCTTTTTTTTTTTTTTAATTTTTATATTTATTTATTTGACAGAGAGAGTTCACAAGCAGGCAGAGAGAGAGAGAGAGAGAGAGAGAGAAGCAGGCTCCCCGCTGAGCAGAGAGCCCGATGCGGGACTCGATCCCAGGACCCTGAGATCATGACCTGAGCCGAAGGCAGCGGCCCAACCCACTGAGCCACCCAGGCGCGCCAAGCTGAAGTAATTCTATTTCTAAGTTGCTCAGAGTTTTTGTCATGAACAGATGCTGGATTTTCTCAAATCCTTTTTTGTGTCAACTGACACAATTATATGATTTTTCTTCTTTAGTCTGCTGGTATGATGAATTATAGTGATGGATTTTTGAATGCTGAATTCTATTTTTATGATCTGATTAAAACCTTTTATTTTACCATTTCAGAGTTCAAGAAATAAGATTTCACAGAAAGGCTAGTCCTTTAAAAAATTTTTACTATTATAAAAAAAATTTTTTTACTGTTAATGGGCATTTGGGTGGCTCACTTGGTTGAGCAACTGACTCTTGATTTCTGCTCACATCATGATCTCAGGGTCCTGGGGTCAAGCGCTACCTCTGGCTCCTCGCTCAGCGGAAGTCTGCTTGAGGAGTCTCTCCCTCACCCTCTGCTCCTCCCCTCACTCATGTGTGCATGTGTTCTCCCTCTCTCAAATAAAGAAATCTTAAAAAAAAAATTTATTGTTAAAAAAGTATATGAAAGGGGGGGAGAAAAAGATGTATGCAGTATAGATCTTCAAGAATTTGGTTTCATTTTATTAACTGTTTCATAATGAAACTCATTCCGTTCATATAAGCCTATTTATTAGGTAGGTCCACACCTCTAAGAAGGTCAAAGTCATGAGTAAAGCACATATTTGTAGTACTTACCTCTTGCCTCAAGAAAGGATTTTCCTTTTTGAGCTCTTCAGAAAGATCTTCTCCCTCCAGCCATTCCTTCATGCCTGTCTGTTCTGCCCAAGCATTCACAGTTGCTAAGGCAGCTGCCCGAACATTGTTCTAAATGGAAGAAAGAATTAGTAAAGATAGCATCACTTACTGTTTGGAGGCAGGGAGTGAAAAAGTTTCTTACTTTGGGAACATGAACAACAGAGGTTTCTTTAAGGTCCTCATGAACATACTTAGAATCAACTTCTCTGACACAGTTCTATGACTGTAGTGAAAATCCAAAGTAAAGGAGAAACATAAAACTCCAATTGTAAGATCCTCTACTCAGTTAAATTAGGCAAAAACAGTGACCTGGGCATAAAGTATCATGTAAGGGGAATAAACTTGGAGGTTTTATTTTCTGAAACTCTGGAGGCTGTTATGTCTGTGGTTATCTATAGAGAATGTAATTCTACAGGGTAGGGAACTCCTAACTAAAAGTTAGACCTAAATTACGAACAATTTGCCTGAACACTTATGTTTTCATATTAATTTGCATTCAGAGAATGAGGTATTATTAACATGAAAAATATTAAAATACCCCAATTCCTCACACTAAATGAATTGCTCAAAAATAAAAGACACATTGAAATATTCAATCTTGGGCTAAATATAAGAGGCTTACAACTTTTGAGATTGATTCTTGGACTGTGAAACTAAAGTACTAGAAGATCCTGCTCCAGAAGTTCAGGAGAACAAGGAAGAAAATAAATACATGACCCCCAAATTCATAAACATATTCACTCTTCATAAGAGTACATAGAACAATGATGACATAATCATAACAGCGAACATTTTTTGAGTGCATACTATATGAGATAGTAATAGGTACCGTACGTACAGATTCTTATTTAGTTCTGTAAGAAGGAAAATTCAAATAAAGAAACTGAACCTCAAAGAAGATAAATAACTTATCTAAGGGTCGCAAGGCTATTGACATAACTGTTCACCCTCATACTGCCTGGGAGATAAAGATTTATTTATTATTTATTTATTATTATTTTCCTGCTAATGTTCTCTTCCCTACAAAGTTTATAGGCTGTTTATGTGTACTCTTACACACACATGTAAGAACTGTTCTTAGCCCAAGAATGCGTCTGGCCTACTCCAGAAGGGAGTTGTGGTCAGGAGTCAGGTTTACCTTGCTGTCTCCAAGCACTGTAATGATAGGGATACCTAAGTTCTTCACATGCTGCTTGATGTTTGGGCCCATGGCTACTGCCAGTTGCTGAAGGATATTCAACGTCTGCTGCACCTGAGTGGGAAAAGAGCCAATACTTGATGAAACCAGGAGCAAGCTGTTTTCCAAGTTGGCTGCTAAGTAGTCAAGGTACTAGGAAGTTTTAGGCCTACTTGAAAGACAGGGTAGTCAGTTTGTTATGATGCTATTGTAATTAGCTTATGAATAATTTACAGGCAGTGGCTGCTCCTTTTATCATTAGTTCACAACACTGGAGTATTAGAATTTTAGACCAGAAAGGATAGTGATTTATAATAAAGTAAGGTAAAGCCTAGTTTAAGAAAATCCTGACATAAAAACCCACATTTAAAAATTAGAAATTAAGCATGTTAATGTATATAGCAGTTTTATGTAAGGATATTTAATATTAGAGTTCTATAAAAAGCAAATCTGAGATTCATGAAAATCTGATTAATAAACCTCCATCTACCAACTGATTTTGAGGCACACTTAAGAAATTAAAGGATTTCCAGTTCAAAGCAAATGAAGTGACCACTCATTTTTTTTTTGTAGGTGAAGATTATTAAAAAGGAACTTCCTGCAGGGAAGAGGGGAGGGAGAGCAAAAGAACAGGCATATGTTCTACGTACCAAGATTTTATTTGAATCATTGAGTCGGCCTTTCAAGGCAGTTGGCAGTTCACCTATATTTGGCTGGATAAATTTTGCTTCATTGATAATAGCTGCCACTTCATCTAGGCCTTCTTTCCTGATCTTCCAGTTCTTGTCACCAATCTTAGACACCAACTCTGAAGTGATTTTATCACTGAGAAAGCAAAAGAGAGAATCTTAATTCCAGACTCCTAAAGAAATAATGATGTCACAGAAGTACTCTTGACTGAGGAAGAGAAGGTACCACTAAGAATTCACTAACAAAAAAAAAAAAAAAAAATCCAATAAACGACTTGCAACAAACCTACCTGATTTCTGTCCTTGGCAAAAGATCCACAACATCAGTGCCCACCTCATCTGGTTCATCTCCATCCTCTCCTTCATCTGTACCACTTATGCTGTGTTTGGAAATCCCTCTGGTTGGAGCAGGTGGGCTCTGTCCTTGCATCTACACACAAACAAATCAGTGAGGCTAATGAACTTGAATGGTACGAGAACAAACAAGTTAGAGAACGGGCCTATGTCAAACTTTCCTATACTTTCATACTACTTAATATTCACAATTCCTATACTTTTATACTACTTATTATTCACAATACTACTTAAAATTCACTTTTATACTACTTAATACTCACAATTCACTATACTTTTATACTACTTAGTATTCACAAAAAATATATATCCAGATGTATATATATTTTTTAGAAAGGGGATACGTAGCAGAGGGAGACAGAGAATCTTAATCAGGCCCCACACCCAGCACAGAACCTGACACAGAGCTTGATCTCACAACCCTAAGATCATGACTTGAACCAAAATCAAGAGTCAGATGCTTAACTGACTGAGCCACCCAAAGGCCCCTAAACAGTACATACTTTAATTCCTACTTAGATCCCAAATTTGAGAGTATATGGCAAAAGGCATTTTTAAACAAACCTACTAGAATCAGACCTTTCAATCATGAAGCTGTCTTTTGACTTAGATGCCCAAGAAATACAGAGCAAGTCTGCCCAAACCCAGCAATTTTGATTAGAAAGTTTATTCAAGGAAGGCCAAGTTTCTTTTTTTATTTAAAACAATTTAGGGGGGACGCCTGGGTGGCTCAGTTGGTTAAGCGGCTGCCTTTGGCTCAGGTCATGATCCCAGCGGCCTGGGATCGAGGTTCCATATCGGGCTTCTTGCTCGGCAGGGAGCCTGCTTCTCCCTCTGCCACTGCCTGCCACTCTGTCTGCCTGTGCTTGCTCGCTCTCTCTCCCTCTCTCGCTGACAAATAAATAAATTAAGAAAAATTAAAAAAAAAACAAAACACAACAATTTAGGGGCACCTGGGTGGCTCAGTGGGTTAAAACCTCTGCCTTCGGCTCAGGTCATGATCCCGGGGTCCTGGGATCGAGCCCTACATCAGGCTTTCTGCTCCGCAGGGAGCCTGCTCCCCTCTCTCTCTCTGCCTGCCTCTCTGCCTACTTATGATCTCTGTCTGTGAAATAAATAAATAAAATCTTAAAAAAAATAAACAACAACAAAAAAAAACAATTTAAAATGTTTAAATGTTGATATACTTTCTGAACAGGCAATACATTAAAAATGTTTGATATTTCAAAGGTATAAGAGACAAAAAGAGGAAAATCTTCCCTCCTATACCACAGCTATTCAGCTGTCCTCCTCATAGACAAAGCCATTAATTTCTTAAGAATTCTTCCCAGGGATACTTTATACATATAAAAGCAAATACATATATATTCTTCATTCTTAAGGATTAAAAGCTTAAACTTAACTAATATGAGCATTCTCAAGTCTACCAATGGATTTTATCATGTTTGGAATCTTTACCTTCTCAAATTCTGCATCTATCTGGGATAGAAGGGCAGGCTTCTCATCCTCAAAGAACATTCGTAAAGAGGGACCAACATACAGATACATCACACCAAGCAGGGTGATGGCCGAAGTCCTCACGGCCTGGCAGACAGAACAAAAAGAACTTTGCACATGAGAACAGAACCACAAAGATGGCTGCAATGTTCCTACATATGCGGTATGTACTCACTGGGTTTGTTGCAGCAAGAGCTGTCTTCACATTGCTAATGAAAGCTTTCACATTCAACCTGAAATAACATTTAGAATTAAAAACAAATAAATGAAACCCTCAAAATACTCAAGAGTTTTATAAAGCCAGACTCTAGGACTGGCTCCCTTTGGCTATGTCCCCCAGTCTCACCTGTTCTCTCTCTCCACTCACCTACAGGGAACATTAAATACTGTCTATATGCTCATTACTCCTAAATCCTAGTGGTGACCTCTCTTCTGAATTCCAGATTCATATATCCATACAGCCTTTGTAACACTTCAATTTGAATGTACAGATGTCCCATACCTGTCAAGACCAAAACCCTTGACTGTCCACACCCCAAACCCAAATGCTGTTCTTTCCAGTCTTCCCTGCCTCAGTCAAGAGCCACATTATTCTTCCACTTGCTCAGGCCATCCTTGACTCCCCTTTCTCCTATACTCAGTATCCTGTTCAGAACTTTCAAATACATTCTGAGTCCTAATACTTCCATCTGCACAAATGATGTCTAAGCCACTGAATTTTCTTGACAGGGTTATTCCAATAGCTTACTAATCAGTCTTTTTGATCCTCACTATTTATTCTGACTACAGTCCAAATGATACTATTACTCTCTCCTTAAAACCATCTAACGGTTTCCAACTTACTCAAAACGCTGAGGCCCAATGTGACCTGGCCTAGTTCTTTCTCCTATCTCATCTCCTCCCACTCCCCCCAACTTATTCCCCTCTACTACCTATTGAAGAACAATCACTCCTTGCTATTTTTGTTTATTCTTAAGATTTTATTTCTTTTATTTCAGAGACAGAGAGAGAAAGCATGTGCATGAGTCGGGGAGTGACAGAGGGAGAGGGTGAGAGAGAATCTCAAGCAGACTTCCCACTGAGCACGGAGCCCAACACAGGGCTTGATCTCACACCTTGAGTTCATGACCTGAGACCAAGAGTCAGATGCTTAACTGACTGAGCCACCCAGGTGCCCCCAAGTAATTGTGTATTTGGTTGAATGTCACTTGAATGATAACTTCTGAGTAGTATTTCCTTGTTTGGTAGAATGTAGAAAACTATTTTGTTTTTTTTGGGGGTGTGTGTGTTTGTGTTTAAAGATTTTATTTACTGGAGAGAAAGAGGGAAGGAGAGAAAGTACAAGCAGGGTGAGGGGCAAAGGGACAAGTACACTCTCTGATGAGTGAGGAGCCCAATGCAGGACTCAATCCCAGGACCCCAGGATCATGACCTGAACCGAAGTCAGATGTTTAACTGACTGAGTTACCCAGGCACCCCTAGAAACCTATTTTGTAAGACATTGAGAAGTACAGTATAAAAAACAGCATGGCACAGAGAAAGGCAACTGTATAGCAGTTACAGTATTTTCTCTTAGAACCAGAATGCCTGGAAATAAATAAAATCTTTAAAAAAAAAAGTGCCTGGCATAAAGTAAGCTCTGTAAAATTTTGTTAAATAAATAAATGTGTTCAATACGCAAACAAGTTTGGGAAGCAGTGGGTTAATAAAAAAAGTTAGGCAAGCTTCTCTGTTGAATGACCATGAGAGGCGTTAATTCACCAATATGCATGAAAGCTCTCTAAACAAAAGTGATTATATGCAGTAATTTCCAAATGTATTTAACTAGAAATCCTTGGAAGTAGCTTTTCTGAGGGACAATTATTAACACTTAAGGGAAAAAAATTACTTAGAGCGCTCTAATGTTAGTGGTCATGAAAATGAAGGAGTATGAGCCAATATAGACTTTTGAGAAAAAAAGGTAGTTTTGTTATATATAAGTTAGATGACCCAGCCTGGTGTCTCAGAAATAGCAGAGATGGCTACAACAAACAGAATCAACAGTTAGAGATAGGCACAATATTTAATTATTTTATACCTGATTTCTTTCCGACTTACCCAGAAAAACCAAATTCTTTGATTGCATTTGATAGCCAATTCAGAGTTTCTGATTGATTCTTGGGATTCTTCTGTGAGAAAGCCATTGACATAACCTGAAGCAAAAAGAGGAAAAAAAAAAACACACCAAAAATGAGCACGTGTTTTTTTCCTTATATTTCTCAAAGAAATATGGTATGCCATACAGGTAGAAGTGGATGAAGCATGGTTTTTCCAACCCTGACAGAACTGCAAGAACACATTAGGAATGAAATATTTAACTTACACAAGAAAATGAGGTAAGTGACAGCAGTATTAAAAGCACTCTGGACTTTACAACTTTTCATTAGTTATCACTCTGAATTATAATGTCTTAAGAGCAAATCACTCTCATCTTTTAATAGAACATTCTTGGCCAAGATAAATTCTAATTATTAGGCAACAGTATATTATTACAGGTAAATATAAAAATGCAGGATATAAAAATGGTTTGACGGGATGAAAAGACCTACAGTTTAATTAGTAACTTTAAATTAAAATATGGGAAAAACTGGGAAAAGCTGGGGAGAGAGCTCTGTCACTAACCTGTTCGGCTGTCCACGGCAACATGCAAGCTTCGGCTATTGCTGTCATAGCTTCTTTTGCATTGTTCCCACATTTCACATCTCCAATCTTGTCCACAAGGCCATCCAAAACAATCTGAGCTGAAGTTTTGGAAAAATTCCCCTTTTGGGCAATCAAAGCAACTATGTGAAGTTTCATCTGCATCACCTGAACAAGGATAAGCAAGGTAAAGTTATGAGTAAGCCAAAAACATTGATTTGCTTATTTTTATAGCAGCCTGAAGGTGTAACACAGGGACAACTGAGAACATGACCAAGCTAAAAATGACCACCTTATTTATTTATTTATTTATTTATTTATTTATTTATTTTTAAAGTCATCTTTACATCCAACATGAGCTCAAACTCAAAACCCCGAGAGGGGCGCCTGGGTGGCTCAGTGGGTTAAAACCTCTGCCTTCGGCTTAGGTCATGATCCCAGCGTCCTGGGATCGAGCCCCACATCAGGCTCTCTGCCTGGTGGGGAGCCTGCTTCCTCCTCTCTCTCTGCCTGCCTCTCTGCCTACTTGTGATCTCTGTCTGTCAAATAAATAAATAAAATCTTAAAAAAAACAAAACAAAACAAAAAAAACCCGAGAGATCAAGAGCCTCATGCTCTACTAAGCCATACAGATGCCCTTAAAAATGACAAGTTTAAACAAAGAAGCAAAATAATTTTTATCCTGTTATATAGTACTGAATACACATTCTGAAATATATAATAAATGACCAAACTAACTGTATCACTCAGAGTTCCCACTAGCATTGCCCATAAAAAACTATAACCCTCATGGACACATACACACAACAGAACTTGAGAGATTTAAAGAACTTGTAGATTTCTAAGTGGAAGAATGAAGAAGATATGAAAACCATTTAAAGGTGTTAATGTGATGGCGGCAGAATGTATGGCTCTTGGGACCCCTTTGGCCTTCAATATTTCTCTCTGTGCCATTTGAACATTTAAATAACAGGAGCTAGTGAGGATGTACAGAATTAGAATTTTCTTGTACTACTAGTATGAACATAAGATGGTAAAGCCACATTGGGAAACAGTTTGGCAGTTTTTCAAAAAGTTAAACATAGTTACCATATGACCCAGCAATTTTACTTCTAGGTACACACCCAAGAGAATTAAAAATGTGATTACACAGGGGCACCTGGGTGGCTCAGCTGGTTGAGCATGCCACTCTTGATTTTGGCTCAGGTCATGAGATCAAGCCCTGTGTTGGGCTCCATGCTCAGTGGGGAGTCTGCTTGGGATTCTCTCTCTTTTCCTCTTCCCCTCCCTCCCTCTTGCACACACTCTCCCTCTCTAAAGTAAATAAATAAATCTTTAAAGAAAAAAATGTGCTCACACAAAAACTTGTACATGAATGTTCAAAGAGATAGCCACAAAGTGGAAACAACACCAATTCCCTTCAACTTATAAATGGGTAAATAAAATGTTCTATATCCATACATGGGAGTATTATTTAGCGATAGAAAAGAATGCAGAACTGATGCATGCTACCATAGAGGTGAACACTGAAATATTATGCTAAGTAAAAGACACTTCATTACATGAAATGTCCAGGAAAAGTAATCCACAGAGACAGAACAGAGTAAAGGTTGTCCAGGGACTGGGGCAGGAAGAAATTTGGGGAGAAAGAGAGTGACTGATGCTGGGTATGGGGTTTCTTTCCGGATGAAAACATTCTAAAATTATAGAGTGATAGGAGTTGCAGAACTCTGTTAATACACTAAGAACTGCTACACTTTACACTTCACACTTCAAAATGGTGAATTTAAAGTTGTCATAAAGAAAAATACATATATAAAATTATCCTTTGTTATCGATCTAACACATAGGAGGGTATTAGCTCTAATCAGGTATGCTTTTTCACCCAAGAAACTGCACGAAGAGGGCTTTTAAAAGTGGCGTGTAGGGGAGGAGGGCAGCGCAAGAACCTCTTGGCAGAGGAGGCTTTGTGGGGCTGGATGGAATGTTCAAGGGGCTGGAACAGTGCTAAGGGAACACAGTGTGTGAGGAAGCCAAGGATCCTAAAGAGAGAACAAGAGGTGGCAGAAGAGAAGCAAGAAAGAGACCAGCGGGATGCCAAAAATAAACCTGACATATTTCAATCTTTTGTTTCCATAAGGTCTATGAATATCTAGAGGAAAGGGAAACTTTTCTCCTTTTCCTTCCTGTATCACTTTCTTATACCTCCCTTTACAGCTACTTTTTAGACTAATAACAGCACTGTTAAATTTCATCTCTATTATCAGTTACTACACTAAACTATGTGTTAATTTTTCACCGGCAATTTAAAGATCATTTATCTTTTATCCAGACAAATAAGAAACTTGTCTCCCTGCTTATCCCTCTCTTGCATATATGAAGATTAGGGGGCTTCTAGGCCTAACTAACCAGGAGAAAAATGCATATATGTAA
This sequence comes from Mellivora capensis, assembly GCA_004024625.1. Lineage (NCBI taxonomy): Eukaryota > Metazoa > Chordata > Mammalia > Carnivora > Mustelidae > Mellivora > Mellivora capensis. Next base: position 19,848 of record PISX010012888.1, read on the forward strand.
ATTACACAAACAACATATAAATAATACTTCTATATATATACTCCCAATTACACAGATATAGTTTTGTGTTTAATCAAAATGCACACACTCCACTGTTTACATTTCAAGTTAGATGACACATTGGTTGGGATTTTTTAAAAAAGGCTAAAAATCATTACCAAAACTATACCTCTCTCACTCCATAGGATGATATGATGGAAATTACTTCAATGAAAGATACTAAAATTCCCAATTAAAAATTACCTGAAAATGAAACAAGATGGGATTGGGAGGGAGACAGACCATAAGATCTCTTATCTCATGAAACAAACTGAGGGTTGCTGGGGGGTGAGAGGGGAGGGATAGGGTGGCTGGGTTATGGACATTGGGGAGGATATGTGCTATGGTGAGTGCTGTGAATTGTTTAAGACTGATGATTCCCTGACTTGTACCCTTGAAGCAAATAATACATTATATGTTAATAAAAAAGAATTACCTGAAAATTGGTTTCTTTCCATCCAGGTTTCTTGGCCAGCATCCTCACTAATGACTGGCATGGCATTTCAGTTCGATCCATTAGTTCAACAGCCTTAAAGTAAAACAATAGGAGGAGAGTTAAGGGGTTAATGATTAGCCAGGGAAGCAGTACATAAAAAAGTCAAGTAGATGACTTGAAAGAGAGGGAGGAATGGAAACAAGGAATGTTACAGAGGGAGCTTAGACAGCTTTGTTTCTTAAGTTGGATATTTGATGGACAGTTGTTTTATATTAATACCATTGAAACTCTTCCACCCACCCACCCGGCATTTCAGAATTTCAACAAGAATATGTTCCAAGGAATGTAACCGTAACACTTTGCATTTGCCTAGTGTGTGGCAGAAACTGCTTATAGATATTTTGAGTTACCTGATTTTCCTAAAAACATATAGCAAAGTAGGATAGGTTAGAAGTAGTTAAGTATTAAATTTCAAAGATACACAAACTCGGGCCTAAACCTGATATGTGTGGCACATGCAGGACTGAAAGCCAGGTCTCCTGCTTTAAGTCCCAGTGCTCTCGTGGTTTCTACAAACTCTTCTCATTAGAATCAGAGTAAATGTCAAAAGGAACTACCATGCACAGATTTCTGAAAGGAGCTTCTCATACCAAGTAATAATATCTGTTCTTCCAAGAATCATGACAACAAAGAGGGAAACAGAGAAATGGATGAGGGGTGGTTTGAGTGGAACTGTTTGCCTACTGAGTTTAATGAACAAATACCGTGATATTAAAATGCATCTAAATCTTGTAATTCAGACTAAGCCTACTTTTCTTAAGTATTAAGTTATGAGCTTACAGAAGCCACAGAAAGCAGATATTGAAAGATAAACACTACAGAGCTAAAAAAAACACCCCCCCCCCCACATATCTTTAGTTAACACTCTGAAACATGTTCACTGGATGTAAAACACCACAAGCAGGACAAGCACTTTTGTCAATCTCATTGCTTCTACATAATGACATGTCACATTCAACTCAATCCCATGCATCTACCTTTTGGAACTCTTCCATACAGGCCAGCCTTTCCTTCCAGTTACTGCTGTCCAGAAGCTGTATACAGGTAGCGGGAAGGACAGCTGAAGCTTTTTCTTCACATACTTCTATCTGTAAGATACAAAAACATTAAAATTAAGAATTGCTTAAGGAGGGGGGCACCGGGATGGCACAGTCGGTCAAAACGTCCAACTCGGGATGCCTGGGTGGCTCAGTTGGTTAAGCGGCTGCCTTCGGCTCAGGTCATGATCCCAGCGTCCTGGGATCGAGTCCCACATCGGGCTCCTTGCTCGGCAGGGAGCCTGCTTCTCCCTCTGCCTCTGCCTGCCACTCTGTCTGCCTGTGCTCGCTTGCTCTCTCTCCCTCTGTCTCTGACAAATAAACAAACAAAATCTTAAAAAAAAAAAAAAAGAAAAGTCCAACTCTTAGTTTTATCAACTCAGTCCTGCTCTCAGGGTGATGAGATTGAGTCCTTGTCAGGCTCACACTCAGCGCAGAGTCTGTTTAAGATTCTCCCTCCTTCTGCTCCTCCCCCTGCCCCTGGCAACATGCTCCCTCTTGCTTTCTTTTATAAATAAATAAATAAACAAACAAACAAATAAATAAATCTTTAAAAAAAAAAAAAAAAGAATTGCTTAAGGAAACAGATGACGAGGATTGTAAAAATACCCCAGGCCAAACTACATGAACGTCCACAGGTTTGCTATAGTATCTGAGGCTTCTATCCTACTAACATAAAGGGCAAGTTCATGCAAGGTACAGTTTCAATAAACCATGTTGTAGAACTCCACAAAGAAAGAACTCAAATCTTACAGGAATTGACCTTCCATGCTTTTAGAAGTTTGAGGCACTTTGCAGAATACTGACCGAGAGCTCAGGTTCCACTATTTCTTTGGTCTCCAATCCTTTCTTGTTCTTGGTTCCAGTGCTCCCTGCACCTCCTGGTGCAGCTGGTTTCCCCTTCTTAGGTGGCCCACCAGCCTAAAAGCAATTAAAAAAAAAAACACACACACACACAAAAAACTAAACCACTTAGGATTTTAGAACAGCACTTTTTCAACTTTTTTGGGCCAGAGATTCCCTGAAAATTTGATTTAAAATGAGGGACCACTCAACCAAACAAATACAGGGTATTTTTGGTACCCAGGGAACTTAGCAATTTCAAGGGCAGACAGACCTCTTAAAGGCCATTCATGGGGAAATCTGCAGACCCCATTAGTAAGAAGACCCTCTAATTCAGAATGAGCTAGAGATTAATGAAATGAAAATGGACTGGAATTATACTACATTTATAGATTAATTTGAGAATTAACATTTGATGCCTTTAAATACCTCTAAATCTTTTCTACACTAGTGAAGGACAGCTTCTAACTTCCAGCAGTTACCCAATACTTCACTACAAGAAACCCTAATAACAGGAAAATATATCATTAACTCAATATAGAACTACCTAATTTTGAAGGAATAGAGTGGTTGTTATGGCAATGGCAAGTGGTCTAGTTATGTTGAAGATGGCCACAGAAATGAATCTTTTTATTGTTGTAACAGTTCTTCAGCTGGCCTACTTTTATTTCCCAAGTATATGGCCATATGATCTACAAAGTGGTAACTCTGCCTTTTCCTACCTCATATTAGGTTTTACTTTATTATCTAATTGTTGAATTGTACAGGTTTTACTTTATTATCTAATTGTAGAACGTTATTAAACAATAATGGAACCAGCAGGCACTTTTTGTTTTACTTCTCACTTTAATAGGAGTACTAGTTTTTTATCACTATGAAGCATGATATTGACTTGCGGTTTGCCAGGTCTACTGCTGTCTATAGATCTTTCTGTATGTACTTAGTTATGTCAAAGTATCCAACCTTTTCTATGTAGTTAAGAATTTTTATCATGAAGATATGCTGAAACCTATTATATTCTTTTTCAGTGTCTCAAATTAGATTTCTTTTTATCTCTTAACTAAATCTTAAATTTAGTTAAGTTTTCAAATATTAATATTGAACCATCCTTGCAATGTTGGAATAAACTTCAGTTGGTCATACTTTTTATTATACCTACTGGCTTCTATCTGTTAACACTCTATTTAAATATCTTGATTTAAATATCCAGTTTTGAAAGGTTAAAAGAAAATCACAGTTTATCACAAGGCACACAGCCAATGGCAGTAATGTTAATATGGTAACACACATCACTATTCAAATCATTCCTCCTGTTTTGGATATTTGTTAAACTATGCCTCAAACCTTAAAAAAAAAAAAAATAAAATAAAATGCAGAGGGTCAAATTAGTCCTCAACATCCAGACCTCCTCTGAAACCAATGTTGTCTTGAACATAATCTGAGCAGGGACGCCTGGGTGGCTCAGTTGGTTAAGCAGCTGCCTTCGGCTCGGGTCGTGATCCCGGCGTCCTGGGATCGAGTCCCACATCCGGCTCCTTGCTCCTTGCTCCTTGCTCGGTGGGGAGCCTGCTTCTCCCTCTGCCTCTGCCTGCCACTCTGTCTGCCCGTGCTCACTCTCCCTCTCTCTCTGACAAATAAATAAATAAAAATCTTAAAAAAAAAAAAAAAAAAAAAGAAGTCTTATGTCATCTCAAAGAGATGCAAACATTTAAAAAAAAAAATGAACATAATCTGAGCATTTAAGGTGTAGTTAGCCAAAACAAAATACCTGTTTTTTTTTTTTTTAATCAAATGAAACCTCCAATACTTGCCAGTTCCTATCAGCAGTATGATTTGGCTGGTTTGTAATAACAATCTGATAGAGATTTCACTGTTTTCTGATCCTAAAAACAGAAAATTCTAAACTCTTTGACTAACCAGAACACCTCTTCTGGATCCTTTCCTGTAATAAATAGCACTCTCTGTATAGAGTACCTCAATTAATAAATCTCCTATTTTTCTTTCTTTCTTTTTTACAGACATATATGTTTATTGGCTTAATAGGACATATTGGTAATAAGTCTTTTCAAAAGAAGAATGAAGCAGGTTGCTCCCCCACTTTTTTTTTTTTTTTTTTTTTTTAAGGATTTTTGTGTGTGTGTGTGAGAGAAAGCTAGCCAGCATGGCAGGGTTCAGCAAGATAAGAAAAGGCCTTAAGGTCCTATGCCCAGGTCATCGTCCAGAGAGGCAACAGCTGGTGAGACAGAAGGGAACCGCTGCTAACCCCACATGAGAATGCTGAAGAAATAGCAAAATATGAATGAAAGTACACAGGCTGTAGTTAGACACACTTGGGTCCAAATCCCAGTTCTGCAACTCTAGCCATTCACCAAATGTGTGCCCAGTTCCTACTTTTGCCAGAAACTTGTCTGTGCATATGCAACTAAGCAGTGATAAGATCTTTATCCTTTAAAGTTTACGGGATGATGTGGGGTGACAGAATAAACAAACAAGTGAACAAAAAAATACCACAGGAAGCTGTAAGAGCATGTGCAGAATACTTAACCTTGCTGAGTCTCACTTTCCCTTTCTGGAAAAATGGGAATCACAAAACACCAATTTCATGGGTTGTTTGATGATTAAATGAGATTACTTAGGTAAAACACTTTCCAAAGTAATGCTTTATTAAACACCAGTTCTCTCCCCTAACTTCATATTAGGGTTCAGGGTGAGGAAAGGAATAAGTTTTCTGCATCTATAGTAGATAATTTCATGCTTCAGAGTCCACAAGACAAATGTTCTTTAAAAGAATGCCATATTCACCTTTAGGCATTTCCCTCTTCTATGCTTGTACAAAGGTACATGACCTTGACTGGTATGTAGACTTGGTGATGTGATTTAGCAGCCTTATTAGCAAAATGACCAAGGTGATACTATTAATGTTAAGTGCCTTGCCACATTTTCCTCATTTAATGATACTTTATGATCCCTCAAAATGGGCTCCTATACATTCATTACCATTTTTAGTTCTATTACAAGTTTACTTAACCAAATGTATTGTTGGAATACTCTTGGTTGATGGATATTTTGCTATATTTTTAATGTGGTAATGAGTTCATTTCTCAAATGAAATCATATTGGAAGGATAACGAACCTGAGATTCAGATCCTGCCTTACTAAATTCTAACTTTTGAACCATATTTTCCATCTCATCTATTAACCTTAGTAGCAGGTGCCTTTTTTAAGGGTCCTGGTTTGGGTGCTGAAATGTCCTTTGTATCCTTATCTCCTGCAGCCCCTGAAGTGGCAGTCCTTCCGGGAACAGGCTTGAAGTCCTTCTTATCAGCAGCTAGTCCAGCTTTCTTACCATGTACCAGCTCTACTTTTTCTGAACATTCTTTGATCTAGAGAATGAAATTGAGGTGAATATCATTAAGCCCAGCTCTGAAATATAATCACTACATTAGTGCTTAATAACTCACCTAAACCACAAATACATGAGAATTCAGAAAGTTTCCTTTTCAGGAGAAATTATCCACTTTCTCACATTTTATTTCTACACAAATCAAAATTATAATAAACATACAACTGCATTTTTGACAGAAAACATTCAAATTTAGAAAGGTAATTTTCCAGAGATTAGAACCAAATTTATCTTAAAACATTCTTTTTACCTCCTCTATGGACTGATCACTCAGCTTTTTTTTTTTTTTAAATAATCTGAAAGCTATTTCTACTCATACCTCCACTGTAGCTTCAGATAAAATTTAAATTCTCAGAAGCTATGTTTTTACACTCTAGGCCTGAACCACCACTAGCAAATGAAATAACTTTCCCAAGCTGACCAGCATTTTTGTCTTCATGAAACAGACAAAATCGAAACAAAATCATAATACACAGAGATATATTATAATGAAATCGGACAAAAATCCTATCCCTAACCTACCTTATCGAGCTTGAGTTTGTCCACATCAGCTAGGAATGGATTTACTGCTTTCTCACCCACCACTTTCAGTGCAGTACCCAATGCTTCAAATGCAGCATCTCTGACTTCAGGAGCAGAATCATTGATGTGCTGTGGTCCAGAAGAAGCAAAATGGTCTTAATCCAAGATATTTTAGGTCTTACTGATTTTAATTCAGACTGTTGATTACTGAATAAAGAACTTGCTTTTTACAGTTTACTGAAGCTAAGTGTAGCTTTCCTTTTGCCAACTAGCAGTTCCTCTTTCACATATTCTTTTCGGGTTAAGGAAACCTCTGGTAATCCATTCAGCAAATAAGTATTTGATTTTCCTCCTACCCTCTATTTAAAATGCCTCATATGCAAACGATCTTCAAAGATTCCAAATTGTATGCCTGTGTGCTTGGCCAGATCCAGCAGAACACCAGTGTATGGGCCAAATAAGAAACAAAATGTTTAGCAGTTAGTGGAATCATAAAGCTAACTTGTATTTTTCTTTGAGAATAGGAACACAGAGTACAAGAATTTGGATTCAGTTTCCAAAGCTACAGAGGGTCTGATCCTCAAAAGACCATAATCTACTGATATCCAAAAGTCAAGTAGTCTCGGTTCATAATTAATAAGGGGAAAAAAAAAATCTCCCCTAAGTATAAAAAAATTCCCCCAATTCCCAAGAGAAGTCTATACCTTAAGTAAAGCAGCACAAAAGGGCTTTAGCAAGCTCTTTGGCAGTGTAGAAGCAGTGCAGTGGCGAAAGCTTCTTGCAATGAAAAGAGACGTCTGCTGCTTGATGGTCGGATTTTTATTATCCATGACTGCTAAAACATCCTCACTGATGTTCTGTAGTGTGGTCTTTAGAAAAGAAAACATGGTCAGCGAGCTTTTCCCCATTGTAAGAATAATAAAAATATTACACTGACAAAATTTACATTAGATGCCAGTGCACACTCCTGTGTGAGTCACTTATGACTTACGGTGAGGAAGATTGCATCGATTGCCTCCTGCAGGGCCTGTACCACTTGAGGCTTCTTCTCTTTGAATTTTTCCAAAATGGTTGGCACAACCTGTAAAAGCGAACAGCTGGAATATTATTTTGCTGGCAACAAAAAAGAACAAGGTACTGACATGCCACATGAATGAACCTTGAAAATATGCCAAATCAAAGAATCCAGTCATAAAGGACCACATATATAGGGTCTATTTAAATGATTCCCTGAAATGTCAAATCTGCACAGACAAAAGTAGATCAGAGGCTGCCAGTAGGGAGTGGTTGCTAATGGGCTGAGGGGTTTTCTGGGGGTTGATGAAAATGTTCTGGAATTAGATGGGTCGTGAGAGTTCCACAACCTTGTGAATATATTAAAACCACTTAGTTATACACTTTAAGAGGGTGAATTTTATAGTATGTAAGTTATATCTCAATAAAGCCATTATTAAACAATGTTTGGCATTACCGAAAAAAGTGAACATCTAAGTTGGATAAAACGTCATCTCCTTTCTTGAAGGGCACAAGGATCTTATGCCACAACAATTAAGGGTTCCCATTCTGTACCATGGTAGCAGTGCTTCTCAATCCTTTTTCTGCATCTCCATCTTCATGCAATCATATAACCATTTCTATCAGTAACATCTCTTATTAGACAATAAGATTCTCACCTAGGTGGATTTAGGATAGTGGAACAGGTATAGCATATAATTTTTCTTCCCCACCTAAGATTCTAAAAGCATTTTTTTAAAGATTTTATTTATTAATTTTTCAGAGAGAGAGAGAGAGAGAGAGAGAGCAAGCACTGGCAGATGGAGGCAGAGGGAGAAGCAGGCTCCCTGCTGAGCAAGGAGCCCGATGTGGGACTCGATCCCAGGACGCTGGGATCATGACCTGAGCTGAAGGCAGCTGCTTAACCAACTGAGCCACCCAGGCGTCCCCCCACCTAAGATTCTGATATACTTCACTAGTCTGGGGAGGTCTCCCACCCCCTTACGACACTAAGAAAAGGAAACAGTACTAAAAACCATAACAATTTTGATCAGAAGGATACCCTCTTATTCAAATACTAAATTTAGATCAATAAAGTTGGAATTTTTATAATTTTTATCTTATAAACCAACTGTAATTCAGAAAATATTTATTGAATACCTAATAATATATCTAATGAGTGCCAGGCACTGTGCTAGCAGGCAAATTAAAGTTGTTTTTTTAAAAGATTTTATTTATTTATTTGACAGAGATCACGAGTAGGTAGAGAGGCAGGCAGAGAGAGAGAGAGGGGGAAGCAGGCTCCCTGCTGAGCAGAGAGTTCCTCCATCCCAGGACCTGGGATCATGACCTGAGGCAAAGGCAGAGGCTTTAACCCACTGAGCCACCTAGGCGCCCCTAAAGTTGTTTTTTAAGGTCCAAGAGATATAGCAAAGCTCAAAGTCATCCAAAAATTTTTTTTAAGATTGCACATAAGTGATAAGAGACCAGAAGGAATATAGTTTCCATGGAGAAATATAAAAGACTTTTTAATACTAGGAGTTAGTTATAAACTTGAAAATCAAGTTCATTTTTATATATATTTTATAAAAGAGAGCTTATAAATAGCTCAAGAAAATAAACCTGAACCATTAAAATGCTTGACATCAAATACTGTACATGATAGTTTTTTGTTTTTTAAGATTTTTATTTATTTATTTGTCAGAGGGAGAGAGATTACAAGCAGGGAGAACTGCAGGCAGAGGGAGAAGCGGGTTCCCCACTGAGCAAGGAGACCGATGCTTACTGAGACTAAAGTATATTCTTTTTAAAAAAAGTATGCTAATAAGTAACACAAAAATGACCAAAATTAACTAATTTTGCTAATTAATTAAAAATTAACTAATGACTAATTAACACATGGATTGCATATATACATACAAGTATTGCATAACAAATATTACTGCTATAAAATACTGTTTATAGATTTATTCCAATTCATAGTTTACATGTCTAAGAGTTTTATGGACCCACATTTTTATTTCCCTGGTAACAAGTTAGTCATAACTTATTTTTATTTGGTAGTGTATTTTTTTTCCAGTTAAGTTCTTTGAACTTATTTTTAATGCTATGAGCAAGCGAGCTCCAAATACCATAACTGAGCTTAGACATTAACTTCACAACATAAAACTGACACATGACTACAAATTATGAGGAGCCTCTAAAAGCCATTCTAGGTAATCAAATGATCAAGTGGCTAGCAAGTTCAACCCTAAAGCTTAGTAGGGTCAATTTTCAGGATGCTGCACCATTCTAAGTAATTCAGACCAGATTCAGAGGCCAATTGACAAATGCCACAGTTAAAGAAAACATCTCAATTTATTAAAACTGTTACCAAACTTAAGTTTTTCTAAATTTACACAAAGAAGAGAGTATACTCCACAAATTTCTCCAGTCACATTTCTTAGAATAAATTAAATTGATACACCACCAAGAGTGTAACCTATATAAAATGTCTCAAGTATGTAAGTAAATTATTTCTTAATAGGAAAACACAATATAATACATTGTATATGTTCATCTGACTTCTAGTTTTATACTGCCTTTCCTACTTTCATAACCACTGTCCAGGCGGTTATCACAAGTTTATTTTATCCTGTTATACTGCACATAATCTTATAAGAACAAAGCAAAATATTAATAAGTAAATAAGTAATAAGCAAATCAACTCAACTAAGTATTTAGGCCATGTACCCAATTTTCTATACAAAGCTAAACAAATTTAGTTATAACCAACAACTTTACTGAATGTTGTGAGGAGTTATGCTCAATATTAATAAAACTTGGTGAAAAATTCACTTTGTCCAATAAATAAAGATCTATTCCGAAGAGCTGTTTTAAATCATAAAGCAAGCTAGCCTGCCACTAGTGGTAATGCTCTCGATTTGTATCTAATAAGGAGTGTTACTCACGTGTCCTGCATACTGTCCAAATTTCTTCCTTAGCCCAACAGCCAGGCCAGTAAGACATTTTGCTGCCAAAGCCACCAACATGACATTGGTGTCCTTTCCAACAACCTACAAAGAGAGGGGAAGAAAGGAAAACAAAACAGTCACAACTCTGTAGAACAGAACTAAAAATGCATTCTTAAAAGAATTCTGCAAGCTGTTATGCTAATGGATAGCCAATTTTGTTTCCTACAAAAGAGGAAAAATTCTTCTTTGACTATTTCAAATTTGAGGGCATCCTTTTCATTCGGTTTAGTTTCCTATCTTCAAATTCTACCAGTAACACATACATAAAACCACAACTTCACATACATTACTCTCTATCAGTGGTAGTCTGGGTTGTCACCATTGCACAACTCTGCAGGAGGGGACTCTGATATTGGCAGAGAAGCTGCAGGGCTGCTGACTTTGCTCTGGGGCAGGAAAAGCCAAAAGACAGTGTATCTCAGAAGAAAAACACCACAGGGCAAAGCTCCAACATTTATATCCAAGGAGCACCAGCAGGAGCTGGTATATGGACTTCAAGAAGTCCACGGGGACTCTTAAGTTGCAAATGGCATTGCAACCTTTCCCCCGAGGGAGCTTCTGGCCCTGCGGCTGCCACTTTAGATACCTAATGACCGTTAAGTGTGCACTTAGAGTCTCTTAGCAGAGTTCTCTCCAGCATTACTTATACCACCACCCTGCTTTCACTCTACTCTTTTCCCAGGTGGAAATAATGCTTCGTTTCCATCTCGGATTTTATTTCGTCCCAAAGATCTTGAATTCCATAAGCAGAATGATTCCATAAGCAAAATGCTTCCTTCCAGATTCCCTGAATTAAACAACCCCTAATGCATAGTACGCAAGGAAGTTCCAGATGGCACTTATATGCACTCCCTAAGTGCTAAGGCGTAATGATTAAGAGGCAAGATTAGCATTTATTAAAAACAAATTAGATGCCATAATTTTATAGGTGCTTTATAATCCTTTTGTTATTTAATTTTTCAACCAAAAGCCTATAAACTAGGTAATATTATCAAATTTTGTAGACTTCAAAAATTAAATACAGATTAACTTGCTCAAGGTCAGAGCTAGCAAATGTGATGTGATGTGATTTAAACCCAGCTATTTTGACTCCAAAGCTTTTGCTTTCTTCACCAAAGCATATTCACACTATATATTCATGTTATGGCAAATTCATTTTTCTTATGAGAAGAGAGATGAATTCAGGGTCCTAATAAACATTTTGTTAAATCCCTAACTACCATAAATCCATAGAGAAAAAGCTTCCATTCAGTTCTGTATTAAACTCACTACTGGCATTTATAAATGTTTGCTCTTTTTTTTTTTTTAACCAAAAGAACATGTCAGGAATTATTTAGATGCAAGACTTCATATTTAGCATATAAATATATATTCTAGGGATGGTCACTGAAAACATGCCAGACCCCATTCCAAGAAATCTTAGTTCAATGAATCTGGGATGGGATTTGGAACCAGTATTTTAATATAGCTCAAAAGAAAAAGGCCATTAATCATTCCTATTCTTGGGAGAACAGCTCTCATATCCACCATGAGAGCAATAACCAGTGGGAGCTGAACCCTAGACAATGATGGTCCTGATGGAAAGTCGTGAAGAGGATCCTGTGAATCTGTTATAGTTCAAGATGGTTAAGGGTTTGAATGAACTTATAGGTGAGTGATGGACCAGGTCTGTCTGTCTTCAACACTCATTGTCAAACATTGCAGTTCGATTAAACAAGTTACTCTAAATAGGGAAATGGGAGTGGGGAAGGTGTAATGTCTTTATTTTTAAGAAAAATAGCATATATATTGGGGGGGAGGACTCAATCCAGATCTGAAAATCTCCATGACTCTGTTCTAGACTAGGGAAAGGAAGCTTTAGCTCACAAAGTTAATTTAACCAAAATAATGGGAATTTTTTTTTTTTAAGATTTTATTTATCTATTTGACAGACAGAGATCACAAGTAGGCAGAGAGGCAGGCAGAGAGAGAAGAGGAAGCAGGATCTCCGCGGAGCAGAGAGCCCGATGTGGGGCTCGATCCCAGGACCCTGGGATCATGACCCGAGCCGAAGGCAGAGGCTTTAACCCACTGAGCCACCCAGGCGCCCCAGGGAAATATTCTATAATTAAAAGTGCTGGGGGGCACCTGGGTGGTTCAGTGGGTTAAGCCTCTGCCTTCAGCTCGGGTCATGATCTCAGGGTCCTGGGATTGAGCCCCACATCGGGCTCTTTGCTCAGCGGGGAGCCTGGTTCCCCCACCCCCTCTGCCTCTCTGCCTGCTTGTGATCTCTCTCTGTGTCAAATAAATAAATAAAATCTTTAAATTTGTTATTTAATGGGAAAATGTTCTCCATATTTAACATCTGTCCCATTAAAAAGAGCCAATTTAAATAGTTCACCCTACAGAACTATAAAATTGGAATATTTGGTTCTACATCACCAAGACCCTCTTTTCCTTGAGATTTGTATATGCTACCAGACAGCATAAAGCAAAATAATAATAAATAAAGACTGAAAATCAATCCCTCCGAACTAACCTAGGACAGTCATTTTAAACAATCCTTGACAAGGGTAAGCCTATAGTTAGAAAACCACTGATAGTGTTCCTTAAATGGAAATGTAGTTGTGATAAAAAAAAAAAAAAAGATGATTGATGGGGAGAAACTCAAAGGCCTGGTCTGTTGTCAGGTTACCAGTGTTGACACTCTTCCCACTTTTCTTCTTCTTCTTTTTTTTAAGATTTTATTTATTTATTTATTTATTTGTCAGAGAGAGAGAGAGAGAGAAAGCGAGAGAGAGAGCGAGCGTGCACGCACATGAAGGCAGAGTGGCAGGCAAAGGCGGAGAGGGAAGCAGGCTCCCTGTCGAGCAAGCAGCCTGATTCAGAACTCGATCCCAAGATCCTGGGATCATGACCTGAGCTGAAGGCAGTGGCTTAACCGATGAGCCACCCAGGCGTCCCCCAACTTACCTTCTTTAATGCTTTAACTAAATCTGCATAATCGCCTGCTTCCAGTTTGGGGTTTTTTACTAGTACTTCCACAGCCTCCAGAGCTTCTTTCCTCTCTTGCCATTTTTTTGCCTCCTGCAATACACAGAATGAGTTACTCGTAGAACAGTAATTAGGAGGCAAAATAAAAAAAATAAAAGTCTATTTCTTGCATGCTCCTAATTCAAAGATATATAATTATTTTTTGTTTTCAGAAAGTTTTTCTAAAACTGTTAAAAAACGAAACTGCAAATCTGGGCAGCCCATCAGAATGTTTTGCTCATATATATAAAATTTTGTCTATACATGGTAAGTATTTTCATAACACTTCATAACCCTAAGGTTCGATAAGCAAAAGAATGGGATGCCATAGACTTCCTTCTCATTTTCTAGGCAAATGTTAGTAAGTAAGTCTTAAACAGGAAACATTGCTAGAAAATGTTTCTAGCATATCTCATAGTGGCACAACTACAGGAGAAAGAAATTTCCATACTGACAACATTAAAAAGATCAGAAAAAGACAATCCTATAACCAACAACCAAAATTGCTCTAATCCTGGAGATCAGTTTTATACGTTGGTGGTACAATGCTAATTGTTTTGTTTTATGGCCACAAGGTAGAAAATACTCCACTAGAGATCAAGCAATCATTCGGTAATTTTGCATACCCACTATCTGAAAGAACTGAGGATACAACAAAGGTGACAAACTTGCCACTCTGGAGAAGATGACAGTGCGGTTTAAATTATCAAGTATTTGCTAATTAGAAGTTAATGGAGGACTGAAGGAGCTTGCCAGCAGAGCTAGGAAGATCTGCAGTAAATAACTACTAGGTCATTACCACTATGAAAAGAGAAGTTCAAGCTGCTTTGGTATTATAGCAAGAGGACTCAACCTACTTTAGGCTGTCAGCTAGGATCTCCCCTGAAAGTGATCCTTAAGGTGAGATCTAGAGGATGAAGAAGTATTATGAGGTGACTCAGGAGAATGTTACAGGCAGAAGTAACAGCATATATTAAAATCCAGAGTTTGGGGGGTGTTGAGTGTGGCACACGTGATTCTGGCAGAAGTGCAGGATGACAGGAGCACAGAGTGAGAGGAATTAAAGAAGGTAAGGCTGGCAAGGTAAGCAGGGACCTCAAAGGTGCCTTAGGTGGCCTCGATGGCTATAGGATAACTTCAGACATCATATTAATCTCATGGAAGCCACTGGAAGGATTTCAGTGAAGCAATGATATGAGAAGATTTTTATTTTCAAAAATGACAGCTTTGATTACACTGGGAAATGTGATGGGAAAGAGACAAAAGCAGAGACAGGGAGTCTTACAAGAAGACTACCATGGCACGTAGGGCAAGAGATGATGGTGGTTGGGATAAGACTGTTTCTTAGTTGGGGATAACTGTGTCTCTTGGGGTATATTTAGCATAGTCTGGAGACATTTTTGGTTGTCAGACTTGAGGAATGGTATTACTGATATCTGGCGGGTAAACGGCAGAGATATTACTAAACATCCTCCAGCGCACAGAAAAGCCCCCCCAAACCAAGAATTATCTGGCAAAAAATGTCAACAGTGCCAAGATCAAGGAACCCTGGGTAAAGTAGTGGCAGTGGGATGGAGTAAAGAAGATGAATTTGACAGATATTTAAAGGTAAAACCAGAGAGACAATGAGGAAAAAGGAGAAGGCAAGAATAATGATCTGGGTTTTGGCTAGATGTGTTAAAAGAAAGTGCTATAGTAGGTATACATGCACAGTAGTATGGGGACTGACTGACACTACTAGGGAAGATATGGGGTGCAAAGCGGTGTACCAGGAAAAGGGCTCAGCAGAACAATCTAATTATAATCAAGGCATTATTTTAAATGAAATAAATGAAAGAAGGTTACCATTACTTACAATTTTGTCATAAAAGTCTTTGGGAAGTTTGGAAAGAATTTCTACTGCTTCCAAAAGCTCATAAGCATCTATCTGTGGCACCTCATCACCATCGTCACCACCTTCCAGGAGAAAAACAAAACAAACCTTAAAAAGAAGATGTGGTCCGTATACACTATGGAGTATTATGCCTCCATCAGAAAGGATGAATACCCAACTTTTGTAGCAACATGGACGGGACTGGAAGAGATTATGCTGAGTGAAATAAGTCAAGCAGAGAGAGTCAATTATCATATAGTTTCACTTATTTGCGGAACATAACAAATAACACGGAGATATGGGGAGATGGAGAGGAGAAGGGAGTTGAGGGAAATTGGGGGGGAGATGAACCATGAAAGACTATGGACTCTGAAAAATAACCTGAGGGTTTTGAAGGGGCGGGGGGGTGGGAGGTTGGGGGAGCCTGGTGGTGGGTATTATGGAGGGCACGCATTGCATGGAGCACTGGGTGTGGTGTAAAACTATGAATTCTGTTACGCTGAAAAGAAATTAAAAAAATATTTTAAAAAAAGAATTAAAAAATAAAAAATAAATAAAAATAAAATTCTTTATAAAAAGTAAAAAAAAAAAAATGGATGGACGGTTTTTACTTATCAAATAGTTATCACTCCTTTCACACCCTAATGAAATCTTGATATGGAAGGAATCAGTTATTAATGCTATAAATGACTGATATTTTGTTAAATGGCAGTCCTACAAAATGTGCCTAGTAAACATAGGTTCTTGAGGTAGAGGTGTTCTTGCTAATTTTCACAGAAACCGGTGTATAAAACTGGCTTACCTCCCTCAGCATCGCCACCAGCTGACTGTTGCTGTTCCAATTTAGCTTCTAGTTCTTGCTGGGAACGCAGGAATCGACTTGGTTTAGGAATACCTGTTGGCAATTTGACCCATTCTTCTTCTAGTTCTTTCAACTACAAATATCATAAAATATTTTTTAAAACATACCTACATCCTCACCTTTAGAGAACATACTTAACATTTGTATTTACTAACATCAGAGCCTAATTTCTTATTTATGTGGTTCTAACAGGCCAAAAAGGAAGGACACATTTAAAGTGTATACATTTGGAAAAAATGAAACAAGAAACCAGAGAGGAAGACAAACCATAAGAGACTCTCAATCTTAGGAAACGATCTGAAGGTTGCTGGAGGGCAGGGGGGTGGAAGGGTAGGGTAACTGGGGTTATGGACACTGGGGAGGGTATGTGTTGTAATGAGCACTGGGTATTATATAAGACTGATGAATCATAGACTTGTATCCCTGAAACAAATAATATATTATATGTTAATTAACTGAATTTAAATTTAAAAAAATTATACATTGGTAACATAAATCAACCTGATATATTTACTACTGAAGATGTATGTCTAAGCAGTTAGAAAAAATATAAAATCCACTTTTTAGGACACTAGTTCATGACTTCAGATATATTTATATCAGATAATGTCTCTAAAACCAATTATAATAAAAAACAGGTAAAATGCATGTTGTCCAAACAGATATTAAGTCCTGCCACCCAAAAGCATTATAAAGGGATCTTTTAAATTGCTACAGACTCAACACTGACATGCAGGAATCACTGAATGCATGGTATTTAACTTGAGAGGACAAAATAAAATCAGAGACAGCTATGCTCAGAAGAAAAAACAGAACAAAACAAAAACAAGATTTCAAAATTAAGAACAAAAAGTAGTTATTTGTAAGGACAGAATATCAACAACAGGAAGGAAACACCGTCATATTAGTCTTATGCAAAGACAACCAAAAAACTCCGTGCCTCACCTGGACAGAGTTTATATTTTGTAATGGGGGTCTCAGAGCATCCCGAATCCATCTGTAAATCTCCACAGCAATTAGTTTTGCTTCATCTCGAACAGCTTTTTCTCGAGACTCAAAGAGTTTTGGCAACACTTTGATAATTGGCTTAAGCAAGATGATTTTGGAACCAAATTCACTAGAAATAAAACATTGAAGGGAAAAAAACCAAACTCATCAACATGCAATATATTTGGGCAGTGTTAGCTTTCATGCACTTAAACATAGTTTTATACTTATTATATAGTAATAGTTGAGCTTTTTTAAGGCAGGGGGAAAAAAAGGAATTCCTAACATCTGTTTAGATATCACTCTTCTAAGAGTGTTATTTAATGCCTAGGGTCCAGATTATAAAAATCTTAAAACTAACCTAGGTAATCAGGTTAGGGATAATTCAAATCTATAAAGGACCAAACCTGTATAACATCTTAAATATACCTGTATATACATACAGAAGATTAAAAACATAAATCAGTTTACTTAGATGACTGAAATCTAAATATTTAGATGAGTGAAATTTAATTGCAGTAAGTTTTTTTGTTTTGTTTGTAAAGATTTTATTCGTTTCTTTGACACAGAGAGAGACAGAGAGGGAACACAAGTAGGGGGAATGGGAGAGGGAGAAGCAGGTTTTCTACGAAGCCCAATGCGGGGCTCAATCCCAGAACGCTGGGATCATGACCTGAGCCAAGGGCAGACGCTTAACGACTGAGCTACCCAGTCACCCCTTGCAGTAAATTTTTAACAGTTCTTACGATTAAGGTGGTTCATTCAACTTGGCAGATCACTAATCCTGGCAGCACGTGTTTCACTCTTGACTTCGAAGCTTATCACTTATAACTCCAGGCAACCTATATCTCTCTTTGCTTCAGTTTTTCATGGGAAAACAGTTGCATTCAGACTTCTTTTAAAGAGGTAGTACATTTAACCTTATATATTTATTACATTTTATATTTTTAAGTTCCTAACTGGCCAAATTTAGCTTTCTGAGTCACTGTTAACATTTCTGCATAACAAATTCGGGAGCTAGAGGGACGGACATTCTGTAGCAGAACTCACACAGTTGACCCTTGAACATCAGACGTTCAAACTGTATGGGTCCACTCAGACATAGGCATTTTACAGTACAGTACTGTAAATGTATTTTCTCTTCCTTATGTTATAATAACATTTTCTTCTCTCTAGCTTACTTTATTACAAGAATACAGTATATACTACAGATAACATACAGAATATGTTAATTGATTGTTCAGGTTATCTCTAAGGCTTCCAGTCAACAGTAGGCTATTAGTAGTTAGGTTTTGGGGAAGTCAAAATTTATTCACAGATTTTTGACTGCATGCGAGTTAGTACCCCAACCCCTGTGATGTTCAAGGGTCAACTTATTTATCTACTACATTATTATTTATTTATCTAATGTGTATAAATTTATCTCCTGTACACAAATGCAACAAAAAATTTTAGTAATAACTACTGACATACTCCAAAAGGCTAGAGAAGACAGAAAAGATTCTCCTTCAGAAATATTTAAAAAGACATGTGGTTACATAGATTAAGTATAGATATCATAAGATAAAAATAAACAAGATGATCTCCAAGATTTCCTTTAAAATCTCCTTAAATAGAAAAGAACATTTTAATTTGTCTCAGTTGACCTTTAAGACTAAAGGAAAAATAAGAACTTAGGGTTATAAAACAGGACACTCAACACTGTGCCTGAAGAACCTAACATCAGGGATCTTGGAGTCTTCCTTTAAAATTTTAAATTATCAGATTTGTTTCATCAGATTTTTTTGTTTCACTATCCTGGCCTAGTGAAAGATGGAAGACAAACCTACAGAAGAGGTCCACATGGGAAACAGATAACTAAACAAAACTTAATCTGGTTACTAAATGTACTACTATAGAAAACCATCCATGGGAGCGCCTGGGTGGCTTAGGTGGTTAAGCGCCTGCCTTTGGCTCAGGTCATGATCTCGGGGTCCTGGGATCACGAGGCCCAAGCAGGGCTCCCTGCTCAGAGGAGTCTGCTTCTCCCTCTCTCTCTGCCCCTCCCCCTCTGCTCATGCTAGCTCATTTTCTCTCTCTTTTTCTCGGTCTCTCTCAAATAAATAAAATCTTACCAAAAAAAAAAAAAGAAAGAAAGAAAGAAAGAAAGAAAACCACCTATGGGTTCTAGAAGCCTGCTTTAGGGGCCACAGAACATTTCTGATTTCCTGAAGCTCTCATAAACACAAGTAGTTTTGAGTACTCTGAGGAAGATCTGGAACCTAGGATTGAACAGTTTGCCTCAAGGTTCTTTTCTTTTTAAGATTTTATTTATTTGACAGAGACACAGTGAGAGAGGGAATACAAGCAGGGGGAGTGGGAGAGGGAGAAGCAGGCCTCCCACTAAGCAGGGAGCCTGATGCAGGGCTTGATCCCAGGACCCTGGGATCATGACCTGAGCCGAAGGCAGACGCCTAACGGACTGAGCCACCCAGGCACACCTGGCCTCAAGGTTCTTGAAGGTCCCAGAGAGCTATCTAATTCTACGATAGATTCTGAGATGCCTTAGGACAAATAAAGAATCACACAGGGATGGAACTAAACTACAACATCTGAAGGAAGACAGTAGACCTAACTTGCTCTTTTTCTATACTTATTTTCCCAGTCAGCTTAGAAGTAAAATAATCAGAGTTTACAGCATTCTGAATTAGAAACTTCTAGTTTTGGGGCACCTGGGTGGCTCAATGCGTTAACCCTCTGCCTTCGGCTCAGGTCACGACCTCAGGGTCCTGGGATCGAGCCCTGCATCGGGCTCTCTGCTTGAGAGCCTGCTTCCCCCTTTCTCTCTACCTGCTTCTCTGCCAACTTGTGATCTCTCTGTCAAATAAATAAATAAAATCTTAAAAAAAATTTTGTTAATAAACATTTAATGTATTTTTATCCCCAGGGGTACAGGTCTGTGACTTGCCAGGTTTACACATTTCACAGCACTCATAATAGCACATACCCTCCCCAATGTCCATATCCCCACCAACCTCTCCCGTCCCCACTCCCCCCAGCAACCCTCAGTCTGTTTTTTGAGATTGAGTCTTTTATGGTTTGTCTCCCTCCTGATCCCATCTTCTTTCATTTTTTTCTTTTCCTATCCCCCAAACCCCCCATGTTGCATCTCCACTTCCTTATATCAGGGAGATTATATGATAGTTGTCTTTCTCAAATTGACTTATTTCGTTAAGCATAATACCCTCTAGTTCCATTCACGTCGTCGCAAATGGAAAGATTTCATTTCTTTTGATGGCTGTATAGTATTCCATTGTGTATATATACCACATCTTCTTTATCCATTCATCTGTTGATGGACATCTAGGTTCTTTCCATAGTTTGGCTATTGTGGACATTGCTGCTATAAACATTCGGGTGCACGTGCCCCTTCGGAGCACCACGTTTGTATCTTTAGGATAATATACCCAGTAGTGCAATTGCTGGGTCATAGGGTAGCTCTATTTTCAGTTTTTTGAGGAACCTCCACACTGTTTTCCAGAGTGGTTGCACCAGCTTGCATTCCCAGCAGCAGTGTAGGAAGGTTCCTCTTTATCCGCATCCTCGCCAGCATCTGTCATTTCCTGACTTGTTAATTTTAGCCATTCTGACTGGTGTGAGGTGGTATCTCATTGTGGTTTTGATTTGTATTTCCCTGATGCCGGGAGATGTGGAGCATTTTTCATGTGTCTGTTGGCCATCTGGATGTCTTCTTTGCAGAAATGTCTGTTCATGTCCTCTGCCCATTTCTTGATTGGATTATTTGTTCTTTGGGTGTTGAGTTTGCTAAGTTCTTTATAGATTTTAGACACTAGCCCTTTATCTGGTATGTCGTTTGCAAATATCTTCTCCCATTCTGTCAGCTGTCTTTTGTTTTTGTTAACTGTTTCCTTTGCTGTGCAAAAGCTTTTGATCTTGATAAAATCCCAATAGTTCATTTTTGCCCTTGCTTCCCTTGCCTTTGGCGAAGTTCCTAGGAAGACGGTGCTGAGGCTGAGGTCAAAGAGGTTGCTGCCTGCGTTCTCCTCAAGGATTTTGATGGATTCCTTTCTCATATTGAGGTCCTTCATCCATTTTGAGTCTATTTTCGTGTGTGGTGTAAGGGAATGGTCCAATTTCATTTTTCTGCATGTGGCTGTCCAATTTTCCCAGCACCATTTGTTGAAGAGGCTGTCTTTTTTCCATTGGACATTCCTTCCTGCTTTGCCGAAGATTAGTTGACCATAGAATTGAGGGTCTATTTCTGGGCTCTCTATTCTGTTCCACTGATCTATGTGTCTGTTTTTGTGCCAGTACCATACTGTCTTGATGATGACAGCTTTGTAATAGACCTTGAAGTCCGGAATTGTGATGCCACCAACTGTGGATTTCTTTTTCAATATTCCTTTGGCTATTCCTGGTCTTTTCTGGTTCCATATAAATTTTAAGATTATTTGTTCTATTTCTTTGAAAAAAATGGATGAGATTTTGGTAGGGATTGCATTAAATGTGTAGATTGCTTTAGGTAGTATAGACATTTTCACAATATTTATTCTTCCAATCCATGAGCATGGAATGTTTTTCCATTTCTTTGTGTCTTCCTCAATTTCTTTCATGAGTACTTTATAGTTTTCTGAGTATAGATTCTTTGCCTCCTTGGTTAGGTTTATTCCTAGGTATCTTATGGTTTTGGGTGCAACTGTAAATGGGATTGACTTCTTAATTTCTCTTTCTTCTGTCTTGTTGGTGTAAAGAAATGCAACTGATTTCTGTGCATTGACTTTATATCCTGACACTTTACTGAATTCCTGTATAAGTTCTAGCAGTTTTGGAGTGGATGCTTTTGGGTTTTCCACATATAGTATCATATCATCTGTGAAGAGTGATAGTTTGACTTCTTCTTTGCCGATTTGGATGCCTTTAATTTCTTTTTTGTTGTCTGATTGCTGAGGCTAGGACTTCTAGTACTATGTTGAATAGCAGTGGTGATAACGGACATCCCTGACGTGTTCCTGACCTTAGTGGAAAAGCTTAGTTTTTCTCCACTGAGAATGATATATTTGCAGTGGGTTTTTCATAGATGGCTTTGATAATATTGAGGTATGTGCCCTCTAACCCTACACTTTGAAGAGTTAATCTTAAAAAAAAAGAAAAAAGAAAAGAAAAAAAAGAAACTTCTAGTTTAAAGGCAGATTATAGGGGTTCCTAGGTGGCTCAGTCAGTTAAGCATCTGCCTCTGCCTTTTGGCTCAGATCATGATCTCAGGGTCCTGAGACTAAGCCCCATGTTGAGCTCCCTGCTCAGTGGGGAGTCTGCTTCTCCTTCTCCCTCTACCCCACCCCCTGCTCATGCTCTCTCTCTCAAATAAATAAAATAAAATCTTTAAAGGCTGATTATAGCATAATACACATTTTTTTAAGAGATCCATTACTAAGGACAGAACATATCTATGGAGATAAGCACAGTCTTTAAAAATTTTTTTAGATTTTATTTTTAAGTAATCGCTACACCCAACATGGGGCTTGAACTCAAAACC
Organism: Mellivora capensis; assembly: GCA_004024625.1. Classification (NCBI taxonomy): domain Eukaryota; kingdom Metazoa; phylum Chordata; class Mammalia; order Carnivora; family Mustelidae; genus Mellivora; species Mellivora capensis. Next base: position 42,462 of record PISX010012888.1, read on the forward strand.
CCAAGATCAAGAGTCATATGCTCCACCAACTGAGCCAGCCAGGCACCCTGAGATAAGCATAGTCTTGATAACCAAGTCAATTCAATGAATTTCTAAGATGACAGATTGAACACACTATTTACTACTCATAAAACCATACCCACTATACTGTACTAGGCTTGAAATGAGGAAATATTTTATTACACAAAAATCTAAGTGAAAGTCAAATTTTATAAAAGAACTTTATGAACCAAGCAAAAGACAATGTAAAAGTTTAAAACTTATAATTTCAGGATCATTTAACAAAATTTAAACAAAACAAAACAAACACGTAACAAAACAAAACAAAAACGTAGAATTTTGGTATTTCTACGTAAGACAAACACCAAAGGAAGCATTTTCTCCAAGAAGTAGGTCATACACAAAATTGCAAGAGAGCTGAGTTGGGATGGTCTTCACTCTCATAGGTCACACATTTAGGATTTCACTAGAGCTGCTTTCTAAAGTTTCTCATGTGGATAGTAATGGGGACAGGATATCAGTCCGAGAAGGACTGCCAAATCAGAACAAAACAGAGGTTTGTCTAAGTCAGAGTTCCATAGCAAATTACAGCCACTTGTTCCTGAAAGAGACTTCATTCATGAAAAACTTCACTGCCAAACAACAAGAAATTTTTGCGTTGAAAATAACTTATTGCATAAGAGTAAAAATTACTTTCTATTTGTTATTGCTGTGGTTCTATTTAAAGCCATAGAGCATTTACTTCTACTTTAATAAAAGGCATCAAAACAAAACGAAACAAAAAGGCATCAAAACAAAAGTCTGCTTTAGCAAATAAATAATCTTTAGCCAACATTTCAAAGTTTGAACGTATGCTTGAGGATAACAAGAGAACTCCTTTAAAAATATCCTGAGGAGTGTCTTTCCATGAAAAGGCCAATTCCTAATTTGAAAACAGGTCAGAAATCTCCCCTGCTCATCTTCATTAGAAGGGGATTTAGATAAAATAACTATACAACACCACTTGAAGGCTAAGATTACTAAATAGAAAGCGCCACACTTGAGGAATGACTTTAGCTTTCCCGGGTCAATTTTCCTGGTTGGTGTGGCACGCCAAGTCAAGTCCAACAGTTTTCATTTCTGTTTAAGCCAGGAACTCAAACTCAGTTGAGATATTCTAGGGCAGAGAACTAAAGCAACAAGTCTTACCTTAAGGCTTTCCTCAGTGTCTCTATGCAGGCCACTACTATCTTGGGGTTCTTGTTGTCCAGGCCTTTTAGGAGCTCCTCTTGCACAGCCTCGCCTTTCTCAATCTCTATGTACATTAGACAAATCTCAATGCCTAGCTCCTTGGCTTTGGCTTTGGGTTGGTTGAACACTTTACTTACAACACCCGACACAACTTCACCTGTGGTTCTGTAATATAGAGTACAAACAACCACTCAAAAACACACTTTAGTAGATATAGTAGTAGTAATATAGAGTACAAACAACACACTCAAAAACACACTTTAGTAGAAAGAACTAGAAAAGGTCATGGGGGGGTGACAAATACTTTTTAAAATGCTTAGAAATAAAGTAAATGAGTGTCTAATTTTTTCATTTATGTTCAAGAACATGAAAGACAAACCTACACAAACCATAAAAGTTTAAGACATGTCATACCAGGCAATGACACAGAACCTTATTTTCTCTTTATAAATGTAGAAAATTCAAATAAGAAAGCAAAAATCCTTTGACATTCCATTATCCTGAGAAAACTACTTTCAACTATTTGGTACCCATCCTTCCAGATTTATCGCTCTACATCCAAGAGCAGATAGATATACATACAGATATATTTTTCAAAAAAATAGGATTACAGAGTTCTTGCTTTTTTGAAAAATTTTTAAAAGGTCATTTTAAACATTTCTTAGAATAAGAGAATTTCTTCACAGAGGGGATGGATATGAACCTTTAATAACAAAGGGCTGCTCCTGATTCCTTGGCAAGATTTTACAGTAACTTTACTACTTTGAGTTTCTTCTAAATTAAATAAAACCTGTACCATTGGAACTCAGAGGAATTGAGTGGGTTGGGGATACATGTATTCATCAAAAAAGTTTCTGGTATCAGAAGAAAAATGCAATTTTAAAAAAGCAACATTCTCACTAATGGCAAGGGAAACTCAGTAATACTGGTAACAAAACTGTTAGGTTAATGATTGTCTTTATTGGTATAATCTTTGAAGTAAGTCAAGTATATATTTCTCATGCAATTGAGCCCCCACCCCCTTTTATGGAGGGCTCCTTTCAATGACATTAAGACTAGCATTAGAAAACCAGGTTTCTGAGGCATGGGAGAGTGGGTGATTAGAAACCTGGATCATTTGCAGCTCAAGTCCAACTGGCCAGGAGGCAGAGAGGCTATTTAGTTAGCAACACCTCTCCTAAGAGGTAAAAATGCCTAATCACCACAGAGAAAAAGACATGTTTCTCAGATCACCTTGCTGGGAAGCCTTGTAGAAAGAGATTTTTGTACTACCCAAATGCTTTCCACTGAAATTCTGTTAATTCCTTTGCTAATACCCTGAAGTTTCCTCTAAAACTTAGTAGAGATTTTTCCCTCTGGTTTAAAGTTAATTCCCATATGGAAGGCTCAAAAGGAAACTTGCTCATCAAACCTTAAGGTATGGTTTTCAAGATTTCAATTCTAATTTGTTCTTTAGAGATCTCATGTACCATTTAGATTTCTGAGAGTAGATAAGAACCAAATGAAAAACAAGTACCAAGGAGATATGAAAGTAAGAAAATTGATATCTTCTAAAAGTGCTAATAACTAAGGACAACAATCCACAAATATATATACATAAATTAATTGATACAGTACCAATCCACAAATATACATACATAAATTAATTGATACAGTACCAGACAAGGGTTTTACCAGAATAGTTGGAAAGAAACAACTTACTTTCCTGCTACATGGGCATTTTCAACATAAACAAGTGCAGCTTCTAATCCTTTCAACTGAACGACTGCATTGGAATCAGTCACAAATTTTTTGATCAGTCCTAAAAATTTGGACCATTCTGGGCTCTTTTCATCCTTTATTTTCTGGAAGATCTTCAGGGCCTCTTCATACCCACTTAACCTTGCTTTCCAGAGCTAAAAGGAAAGAATTTTGAAACAAAACACAATTTAATGATATTATTATCTACTGTTAATCGGCGGTGGGGTGGGATGACTGCCCTCTACCAGGTAATTTGAATAAAGGACCCCATGATTAGAAACAAAAAATGGTTAAGAAATTCAGAGTTTTCAAAGAAGATTAGTTTATAAACTTTTTGGGGTTAGTTTATAAAGCTTTTTTTAATTTGCGATATTCTTTCAAGGCCATCTAGAATTCCTAACAGGTCACTATAAACGTATCTCACTTTGTATCCAAGTATTAGTTCTTCCTTTTTTGTAATATATAAATTACAATTAAAGATGTAACAATTTAGGGGCGCCTGGGTGGCTCAGTGGGTTAAGCCTCTGCCTTCGGCTCAGGTCACGATCTCAGGGTCCTAGGATCGAGCCCCGCATCGCGCTCTCTGCTCAGCAGGGAGCCTGCTCCCCGCCCCCCCGCACCTCTCTGCCTACTTGTGATCTCAAATAAATAAATAAAATCTTTAAAAAAAAAAAAAAAGATGTAACGATTTAAAAATGAGATATCAAGGGCACCTAGGTTCCTCAGGCAGTTAAGCGACCATCCCGACTTCTGATTTCAGCTCAGGTCATGATCTCAGCCTTGTGAGATGGAGCCCCGTGTCAGGCTCTGCGATCAGCGCGTAATCTGCTTGAGATTCTACCCCCCACGCCACTCACTCGAGCATGTGAGCTCTTTCTCTCTCAAATAAAATCTTAAAAAAAAGTGAGAAATCATCCTACTGCAACTGTCTCCAAAGCATGTTGTTTCTCAGCAGTATCATGTAATCATCAGGCAGCTCTATACTGTACCACAGAGGGTCAACTGCTGAAAAAACAAGCCAATGACACTGAAATCTGAATTCCAGGAAACTCTTACCTTGTGTTCACATTTCTGATCAACCGGCAATTTCAACCACTCACTGTCATCTCCCATTGTGCTTCCAGTTTCTCCTCAGAATTAAGAGTAATTCCTGGTCAGAGAGAAATCGGTACCTAGTTAAGTTTAAGGCAATCAAGCAGCCTTGTAAGACAAAATGACTTTTCTGAGATTATTATTTTAGCATGCCTATCCAGTAAGAGTAAAAAAGCTCTTTCTTTGGTCAAATGCCCATTTAATTCCATTAATCGAACATTTAAAAAGTGAAAGAAAAAAGTTAACAGAAAAAATCTATGGGGCGCCTGCATAGCTCAGTGGGTTAAAGCCTCTGCCTTCGGCTCAGGTCATGATCCCAGGGTTCTGGGATTGAGCCCCACATCCCGCTCTCTGCTCAGCAGGGAGCCTGATTCCCCCTCTCTCTGCCTGCCTCTCTGCCTACTTGTGATCTCTGTCAAATAAATAAATAAAATCTAAAAAAAAAAAAAAAAAAAAAGACAAGACACTTATATATTTTCCCAAATGGGAACTTCCTAGGTATATAACAAAGCCAGGATAAAAGAGCTGAGTTTCCTGGCCTTTAACAGGGCAAGAAAAGAGTTTCAAAGAAAGTCATACATACATTAACCTAAAATTCCTTTAGAAAATAATCAATATGTAAAAATCTCAGTGTTTTCCAGCTCTCTACCTAATTCTGGTAAATATGACTCTAGACAGTATGATTACATAAACTATTAAAAAAATTAAGCCCCTAAATGAACCATTCCTTTATAAACTTTATATCATTTTTTAGTTAGGTTTATAGTCAACATTCCTTTAACAATTTTATGCTATTCATTTAGATAACACCTTTCTTTTCTGATTATGAAAAGTAATGTATGTCAACTGCAGAAAATCTGGAAGTTAAACAAAATACGTAGGAAGTATTAAAACAATTCTACCACCAATTATTAATGATGATGAACACTGAAGTGTATGAATCCTTCCAAAGTCTTTTCTTTAAATATTTATTTATTTACTTGGTGGGGGTGAGGTGGGCACAGGAGGTCATGATCTGAGCCCAAACCAAGAGTTCAAGACTTAACCAACTGTGCTACCCAGGTGCCCCTGGAGGTTTTTTAATGAACATGCAGTGTATAAATTATATGAAAGAGACAGGGATAATCCTCTTGTAATCTTTTTCTTACATAGCCACAAACATTTTCCCATGTTTGAGAACATGATGTTTAAAGATTACATAGCACTCCATTTTATAAATATACCAAAATTACCAATCTTAACATCGGACATTTAGATTGTGTCCTATTTTTTCAGTATTATATATAACATAGAAGAGATCCTGCTCATCTCTCCATTTCCAGTCCCAATGCGACATAAAATAAACCTTCAATAAATATTTAATATGAATATGTACTTTGATGGTGTCTACTATGAATCGGGTGCTGTGTCCTTTTTAAACTTGATGATTCACTTTGTACTAACAGCAACTACATCAAAGAAATATATTCTCTCTACTTTACACACTAGGCTCATAAAATTTATGCAACTTGTCTGAAATACAAAACTGGAATCACATTATGATTCAGTCTATGCCTCCTCTTTCTTTGTATCCTGTTCCCTCCCATCAAAATGTAGGGAATATCCCAGTGAAAACTGTATAGTCGAAGAATTACATTTATTAGAGTAAGTGGAATTTTCATTAAGACTTCTCTCCAAAACCCCTGGAACCCTGAGAACAACAGCTGTGTGTTCTAGAGAATGAATCAAACCTTAATAGAGATTCCGCAGCAATGGTGGAAGATAAAATAGTACAGCAGTTTATAAAGTAGTATAGTAAACAGTAGTAATAGTACTACTACTAATAGTATTAATAATAATATTAAATAGTACAACAGCTTATAAAGTATGAAAAGCATTACCCAAGTTGGAGATGTACATACTCTACTTCATTCCTAGGTATCTACCCTAGGAATTGATACCAACTTCTTTCAAAAGATCTTATACTAGATATTCACAGCAATGTTGTTCATAAAAGCCAGAAGCTTAAAGCACTTTACAAATTCATCAGAAATGAATGAACAGTGGTATATTGAGTGCAATATTATATGGCAATTTAAATGAATGAACTATGCAGTGCTTCTCAAACTCTTTAGTGAACGATCCATCTTTTTTTTTTTTTTAAGATTTTATTTATTTATTTGACAGAGAGAGAACACAAGCAAGGGAAGCTGCAGGCAGAGGGAGAAGCAGGCTCCCTGTGGAGCAGCGAGCCCAATGTGGGGCTCAATTCCAGGACCCTGGGATCATGACCTGAGCCGAAGGTAGATGCTCAACCGAGCCATCCAGGCACCCCATGATCCATCTTTTTAAAAATTTCAAGTAACTGTACACTAATATGTCTGTAAAATACAATAAACATTATTAGATTGGTGTATTTTTGGAGTTCCTCAAGTGAATGGAAAACAGTATGTCCATCATGTAAACCAATTTGGTGGTTCCTTAAAAAGTTAAACATGGGGGCACCTGGGTGAGTCAGTGGGTTAAAGCCTCTGCCTTCGGCTCGAGTCATGATCCCAGGGTCCTGGGATCGAGCCCCGCATTCGGGCTCTCTGCTCAGTCGGGAGCCTGCTTCCTCCTCTCTGACTGCCTCTCTGCCTACTTGTGATCTCTCTCTGTCAAATAAATAAATAAAATCTTAAAAAAAAAAAAAAGTTAAACGTGGAATTATCATACGGCTCTGCAACCCAAAAACTGAAAACAGGTACTCCAACAAGTACATGCACATGCATATTCATAGTGGCACTATTCACTTGAAGCAATAAATAGTCCAAATTTCCATCAATGGATGAATAAATTCTGACGTGTAATTACAATGGACTATTATTCAGCCATAAAAGGGAATGAAGTACTGGTACAGGCTACCACACGGTTGAACTTCATAAACATGTTAAGTGAAAGAAGCCAAACACAAAAAAGTCCCATGTTGTAGGATTCCATTTATATGAAACGTCCAGAACAGATCAATCCTCGGAGATAGAATGCAGACTGGGGGTTGCCGGTAGTTGGAGAGACTGGGAAATAAGAAGTAACTGCTTAATGAGTAAGGAGTTTCACTGTGGTATGATGGAAGTGTTTTGAAATTAGATAGAGGAGGTACTGGCACAACACTGTGACTGTACAAAATGCAACTGAATTGTTCACTTTAAAAGAGTTAATTTTATGTTATGTAAATTTCATCTCAATAGATTTTTTTTCTTCTTCTTCTTTTTTTTTTTTTTCCAGGTGATTCTAATATGCAGCCTGGGTTGAAAACCTCCAAAGTTACTTTCTTGGCACAAGTTTGGGCTGCAAAGGCAATATCTCTTATCTGTTGTTTTGTTTTTGTTTTTTAAAAACAAACACTTGATGAAAGTCTTCAAAACATTTTCCAACCAAGAGAATGTGAACTGTCAGTATTTGACTCTCAGTATTAAGTTCACTGAAATACTTTTTTCCTTATTGGTCACTTTTATAAACATGAAGTAAAAGGTTATCCAGCCTACCTGCCTCATATAAAATTTAAATGCCATTATGTTATACTTCCTGAAATGGCTTCTACTACTTTATTGCCTGAGTTTTTAAAAATTGGTATTTAAGGCTTTGCTTCTTTCTAACCAAAAGAAAGGCTTGCTTCATACCAAAACTTCCCCAGCCACTGAAATAATGAATACAGTGTTTTTAATAAATGTGGCACTGGGGACTCTTGCTCTGTGTTTGTCTTCTTCTAGGATTGATATACTAAGAAAAAAAAAGAAACTTATCCACTAAATTTCTCCCAAAATTGTTTTAATTTTAACTTTAGAATTTAGTTTTTTACATATGCAAGAAAATATACACAATATGAGTTATAAAGCATTACAATAAAATTGACCCAATGACCTAACATCCAGCAGTCAAAAAATTAGAAAACTATTACCATTAATATTACTGCACCTGTACATTTCTTTCCTACCCCATCCTTCTTCCTACAGAAGTAGCTCCCTGAAGTCCATTTAGTTCTATGCCACAGTCACAGTCACACATCCCTAAACAACAAAATTAACTGTGTTTATTTGTGAGCTTTAGAAAAATATTATCTGTGTTGTCTTCCATAACTTCCTTTTTTCATTCAGTACTTCATTTGTAAAATTCATCCATGTGTGTACTATAGTTCAAAGCTACTCAAAATGTGGTCCAAAAGCTTGTGCTGGCTCACAAACATGTGGGAGACAAGTACAGAAATGGAGATAAGAGTTTAGAAACTGCCATAGCATCTATTCTAACTCCTTTTATTATAGTGGTTTGAGGAACTGAAAAGGTTCAGCAATGTTAAAGTATAAAATGCAACACAGAAAGCAAGGGTGTGTGAAGTCAGGCTGCAAAGTAGTCAAGATCAAACCCTGGACAGACCTGTGAGCAGTGTTAAGGAAGTCGGACTTTACCCCAAGTGTAAAATGAAACTTTGAAGGACTGTAAATAGGAAATACTACATATGCCATCAAAAACTTGCATTTTTGAAAACTGTATGTTATACATGTAAAAAGCGATATAAAGAATGGTTTGGAAGGCAGTAACAACGGAAGGAAATCAGTTAGAATACAGTGGTCTAAATGAAAGATGATGGGGGCCTGGAACCTAAGGATATAGCAATGCAGATAGAGGAAAATAGATGAATTTTAGAGATACAAGGAGTGTAAAGAATGGTTGTACAGAGTGAATGTAGAAGGGTGGCTCAGTCTGTTAAGCGTCTGCCTTCAGCTCAGGTCATGATCTCAGGGTCCTGGGATCAAGTCCCAAGTCAGGCTCCCTGCTCAGGAGGAGTCTGCTTCCCCCTCTACCATTCCCACATGCTTGTGACCTCTCTCTCAAATAATTATAAATAAAATCTAAGAAAAAGAAAGAAAGTAAAATACATTACACATAGTGTATAGGCCTTTTTTTTATCTTTTTTTTTTTTTTTTAAGATTTTTATTTATTTATTTTCAGAGAGAGAGAGGGAGAATGAGCGAGCACAGGCAGACAGAGTGGCAGGCAGAGGCAGAGGGAGAAGCAGGCTCCCCGCCGAGCAAGGAGCCCGATGTGGGACTCGATCCCAGTACGCTGGGATCATGACCTGAGCCGAAGGCAGCCGCTTAACCAACTGAGCCACCCAGGCGTCCCTAGGCCTTTTTTTTAAAGCTAGGCAAGACCCGAGGACACGTAACCAACTGAGCCACCCAGGTACCCCAACATAATATACAGACATTTTATAATTTTATTATAGTCACTTTACCTTCTTTACTTTTATGTATACATTGACCAAATAAAGAAC
>PISX010012889.1:0-58795 GCA_004024625.1 Mellivora capensis
CCCCCCATCCCCTAGATAGTCCTTTCTGACTTTACCAAAAGCTCACTGATTTTATTTCTCACCTTTCTTTCCCTCCTTCTTCCTGGACTGGTTTCCTGAAGCCAGAGGAGCCTCCACTGAAGCCAGTGGTCCCGCTTGGTGGCTTAGATAGAGCCGTTAACCACTGAGAGGGGGGCGCACGCCTGCCTGCCCTCCCCACTTTCTAGTATGCCCCCTAGGTGTGGAGGAGAATCCTTTTCCCCTGTGCATACCCTCAAAGGCTCTAACTCTGGCGCCATCTCTTATTTTTGTGGTTCTGAATTCGAGAGTTAAATTGCAATCTGTGGTATTCTTGTTCAACCCTCACGCCTCGTCAGATCTGGGAGAGGAAGGAGTAGCTCTCCTCTCCAGAAGCACGTGAGTCCCTAGCTTCCCAGGGGAGGAACCGACTGGAGTAGGTCAGTATCTGGAGCCTCTTGCCTCCCACCCTGCGACCAGCCCCGCTTACATTCTCTGCCCTGGCATCACTGGGGGGGAAGATAACACTAAGTGGGTGTGCTCTGACGGTGAACTTGAGGTCTCCACTGCAGACTGCTAGCCCGATGTGTTCCCTTTGCCCCCAACCTGAGGAAAACCTCACCAACTCCAGCCTCACTCCCTCCTTCCTAGAAACGAACCCTTGCCATGCCCTGCTCTGAGGTGGAAGAAATCAAGGGCTGCTGCTTCTTCTTTTTTATATTAGGTACAAGCTTTATTTTATTTTATTTAAGATTTTATGTATTTATTAGAGAGAGAGAGAGAGCACAAGCAGGGGGAGCAGCAGCCAGAGGGAGAAGCAGGCTCCCCACTGAGCAAGGATCCCAGACGCGGGACTCAATCCCAGGACCCCAGGACCATGACCTGAGCTGAAGGCAGACGTTTAACTGACTGAGCCACCCAGGTGTCCCAGAAATCAAGGGCTTCTGGTCAAGAAATGGTTTGCTCCTAAGATTGGTCCTATGGAGTTTAGTCCAACTTAAGAGCTACACTGCAGCTGTTCTAGAACAAAATCTTCACTGGAAGACAAGGAGGGATGGAGTCACTCAAAGAAAAAGGCTGTTCTAATCCCACTTCTGTCCATTTTACCCAGCCCAGTCCTGACCTCCTTCCAAAAGACAGGAGAGGGGAATGGGGGGGGGACTTTCTTTGCTGTCCCCCTCCACCCCTCACCCTGGATAGACTCCCCAGGACTGAGGGGGGGAACCATATGCCCCTCGGGTCCTAGATAATTACAAGGAACAGTGCTGTCCGGGGAATATGCAATTTGTTTCAAGTTCCAGGGACATCTCCTCCAAGTTACAGAAGGCAGAGAGAGATGGGGACAAGTGGTGGCAGCTCAAGCCGCAGCCTAATGTGAAACTTAATCTTTTTTTTCCCTAGAAAAAACTTTTGTTTTTATAGGACCAATATGGTTTCACTCTATCCAGAAGATATATACAGTATACAGTTTGCCTGCTAAGTGCAAGACACGGCCTTAGGTCTTGTGGAGGGTACAAGAGTGAAGGGTATAGGACTTGAACATGAAGTAGCAAAACAGCTTAACACTCTGAACACAAATGGCAGGATTTGAAGTTTTAGAACAGACCTTTCACGAATGCGACACTGATCACTTGAAAGTTGGGAGTAACTAGCAGAGCTTCTTTATTTGCTGAAATGAATACCCAGATGGAACTTTTCCAGACGAGTTTATCTTTTTATGAGGAAAAAAGAAATCGGCTTGAGTCCATTATTTTTCCAGTTCCAGGAGTGGCTTCTTCCATTTTATTTTCCTTTTGTCCTCTTCTGCAATTTTTGCCTGCAGGACCAGGGTCTCCATTTAGTATTACTTACATTCTGGGCCCTTTAAAACAATTTTAAAGATTACTTGGTAACAATGGGAGGCTTATTATTATCCCTAATTGCTCAATTCCACAACTCCCCAAAATACACACGTACACACACACACACACACACACACACATGACTAGCTCTGGGATAGTGCTTTATAGCTCAGTTCCATACAAGCGCTTCATTTCTCAAGTTATGTTGTCATTCTACAGGTTGGTAGGTCCAAATCATGATTTGGGGTATAAGGTCAAAAAAGTTGGATGGCAAACCTCTCTGGAAACTAGATTGGACCTACTTTGTCATCAAATATATCACTTAATCTTTGCTGATTGTTTTTACAGTGTGGGTCCCCAACAAGTAATTTAATGAAAGAAAAAGAACCTTTGGAGGATAGTACAATGGGGAAGACATACCGTGCCCCTGCACTATAATACTGAACTTTCTCATTCATAGAAACTACATATTAAATGAATCATTTTGATGATTATCAAATGATCTTTGCACTTGTTTTAAAAGTTCCATCCAAACCCCTCATTCGCCGTTACATGGAGAGAATGTGCAGGATTTAAAAAGGAGTCCATTTTGAAGACCACAAATTTCAGACAAATCCCAATTTTTAAACTCCAGTCCCTAAAAATATTTGGTGGGGGAAGAAGTGGGTCTTTCCTTTTCCCGAAGAGAGGCAACACTGCAGACCTCTTTGTATAAGTAGGTGACAGAGGTTCCCGCAGCTCACTCCTGCCTTCTGTCTCCTGTTCTAGAGTGGAAAGATGTCAGAAGGAAATTTTCCTTGGAGAAAGGAGGCATCCCGGCCATGTAGATCGCTGGCCTCTGCCCTCATCCCAGCTCCCAGGACGAAGCCCTTGACTTCCATTTCTAGTTTCAGTAAGGGCTAGTCCACCAGTTTACTGGGTTAGGTTGGGGGGGGGCACCTCTTAGCTCCCTCCTTCCCTCCCCGGACTCCACAGGTTTCTATTTTGAGTTTTCTCATCTCACCAGCAGAATGAACAAACAATGCCCTGTGAGGCTAAGGCCTCGTCCAACAAGCCTGCCCCCACTACCTACCGGCCAGGGCGGCAAAGATGGATACATCAGCAGCTGGGGCTGTCCGTGCGCAGGGCTCCAGGGCTGGGCTGGGCCGAGGCTGAGGCTGGGCCGATGGCCTGTGCAGCAGGGACAGGGTGGCGGCGGGTGGCGGGGGGGGGGGGGGGGAGTGAAGGCTGCAGAGCAGCCCCCCAAAGTAAGCGCGCAGTGTGTGTGCGTGTGTGTGTGTGTGTGTGTGTAAGAATAGGCCTTGCTTGGGCTCACAGCACATCCGACCATCAGCTTCTCCCTCGCCTTTCTGGAGGCGCCACTTATGACAGCGCCTGGGGCGTCCGCGCTTTCACAGAGCAGATGCTGGCGAAGTGTCCCCTTCCTGTTGGTCAGGAATCAGAGGATCCGCTCCTCTGGGACCTGGGGAGGGCGAGGTAGCCGGAAGTCGAAGCCTGAAAGCCCGGGAGTGAGCAGAGCCCCTTGGAGCTCATCGGGTGCCTGTCGCTTCCCCCCCACACCAGCCTGGGGACCCGAGAGGGCGGGGGTGGGGGAGGAGGGACGTCGGCTGCAGGCGGGGGCGCAGTGGGGGGAGACCGAAGGGGAGGGGATTGGAGGCTGGCGCCGAGCCCAAGCTCCTAGGACGGCCTCCGTTCCCTTCGGTTCCCTAGGGGGGAAACCTCCTCCCCTTCCTCTCCTTCTCCTCCTCCCTCCCCTCTGCCTCCGTGGGGCGCTCGGGGCCCGCGGCTTCCCGAAGCCCGGGAGCCCCAGCCTGCTGCTCGCGGCTCCAAGGGCACAGGGGGCCTGCGAGCTCGGCTCTGGGGCGAGCCAACCCTTCCGTTTTTCCTAAAGGGAACGAAGGGGCACAGCGCCTCGCCTCCCTCCCCGCCCGCCGCCGCCGCTCGAGAGGGGCTGTTTAATTAAAGGGGAACCCGGAATGTATACGTCAGATAAAAGCAACGCGCAGAATAAACTAATTAAAACATTGTGTTTGCAACACATTCTATTTCTCTCTCTCCCTTTTTTGATCTTCTCAGTGTTTTAAAGAAATGTCATCGCACCATAAAGCGAGCCGTGAAACGCTATTTCCTTATAGTGTGCGGCGCTTTTCAAAGGCTAGTGTGATATATTTTAGAAAAGGGATCCCGCTGTGAAAGCTTGCGTGTCTTCCCTTTACCAAACTAAGCTCTTGTCAATCACGCCGAGCCCGGTCCAATCACCGAGATTCTTTTTGGAAAGCAGTTCATCCCGCTGTGCTTTTATACCGCGCTCCGCAGCCTGTTTTGATGCATTTTTACCAGCACGTCCAGGGAAATGAATGATGAGGCCGCGGACAGTGCAGGCCTGGCTCCCTGAGCACCCGCCCGGCCCTAACCAGGCGCCGGCGCATTGTGCGCGGCCCAGGCTTTCTCACGTGGCGGCCACTCCGCGGGGGTATCCCGACGTCAACTCGGGTCAATGCCGGGGAGCCGGCTTATCATGGCCGCGCGTTCGCCTCGCAGCCCACCGCCCGGATCGGAGAGGCTCGGTAGTCGCCCTCCTGGCCCATCGGCGCTAGGAAAGCAGGACCCAGGACCACGGGGCGTCGTGGGGTCCCCGGGGATGCTGCTCCTCCCCGGAGCAAGTGGGACGCAGGGGTGTGGGGGTGGAGGGGGAGGAGTCAGGGCCGATCGCTCTGGCGTAAGGGGTCTCTGTCTCGCCAGCCCCGGCTCTCGCTAGTACGATGGTTCCTAGCAAGCGGCAGGTTTCTCCTCTCTGTTCTCCCCTCCTTGCCCCCATCATACCCAGAGGTCGGGAGGACTGCCCTCGTCTTCCAAGAAAGGCGGTCCCTGGCGAGAAGGGCCACGCACGAGACCACGTAGGCCGTGGCTGCGCTTGCAGAACCCCAGCCCGCCCCTCCCCGAAAGAGAGGCCCAGCTGGAGACGCCCTCCAGTAGGACCGAATTGGCCCTGGGCTGGCTGAGCCCACAATGACTCAGTCCAGTCACTTGCTTCCTGGCCTAATGGACCGCGGAGCCTTGAGGCAGGTGCGGTGATCCTGAAAGGCTAACTACAAATACGTACAGCACTCCGAGACCCCGAGACCCCACGGGAGAAATGCCCCACGCCTGCGCCTTCCCTGGATGCAAGGAAAGGTTGGCAGGAACCGCCCAGCTCCAGAGTCCCACAGACCCACTTTGCCGCCCCCCACCCCCGTTGAGTCAGCCTCTGTCGGGGCTGGGGGCGCGCCCCGCCAGGGTGACGAGGAAGCTTTTGATCTTCACATTGGCTTCCCGGCTCCGGGAGGGGAGAAGAGGGAGGAGGCTTTGTGGTCCTGCTTTCCGGCAGCGCCGGAATCGTTGCCTGCTTTTGTTTCCAGTTCCACTTCGAACTTGAACTAGGAGAGTGCGGTTTGGCTAAGGTCTCAAGGGATGAATAAGTGAAAGCTGTGTGAGATTTATGCGTTTGTAGAATAGACCAAACTCTGCATTTTGAAATAGTCGTCTGGTGTGATCCATCTGTCCATTCTGCTCGTCTTATCTCTCTCTCTCTCTCTCTCTCATACACACTAGTACATGCATGCCCTAGACTCCGATCACATGCGCCCTCCGTGCATACATTCAGTTTCCACACGACTACCACTGCCTTGCCTCCTCCAGAGCTCACGTGCCCCTCTTTCCCTCACCTGCCAGTTTCTTTCTCTGGCATTCCCCAAAGGACTTATCGTTTGTTGGCAAAGGCCTGGGTCCATCCAGGAACCGAGGGCGAGGGGAAGGGAATGTTCAGCTCCCCCCAATTTTTGCTGGGCCCCCAGGCTCTCTCTCGTTGGAAGGGAAATCGCTGCCCTCCCTTCCCAGCGATTTTTTCAGTGACCGACAGATCCTCAGGCTGACCCTAAAACGAAGGAAGAAGAATCCCCCAACCCCCTTAGGGCCCGACCTCCAGCTCCTGGCCCACTCGTGGCTGGGGCTCCGATCCGCGGAAATCCTTGCTCAGCCTTGCCTGGGGCTCGGTGGCTCCCAGGGGCTTCCTTCTCCCTACGGGTCATGCCCCACAGAGAGCAGGCCCCTTCAGCTGGTAGCTTCTTTAGAGTTCCCTCCCCGGATTCCTTCATGTAGGGGCGCCCCCGCCCCCTCCACCCCTGTAACGAGGAAAGTTGCTGCAGCCCCCCGTGCACCTGGGGAGACCTGAGGAGCCTACCTGGGAGCCCGTCTTTCGGGTCCTGTTCCCTTTCTGAGCTTTGTAAGACAAAGGATGGGGTTTTGCCACAGCCTCCAGAGACGTTTGCGCGGACGAAAAGGCGCCCCACTGCAAACGCCAGGGGCCACAGGAGCCCGTCCATCCTGGAATGCGGGAGCAAGAGGTTTCACCTGCCAGGGTTTAGCGAGTTGACAAGGGCTGGGATTTTGCTGTGACTCCCAGACCACGCCAGTGCCTGTCTCTGAGCAGGAAATTTCTGAAATGCTGGGTGCAGTGGGGGAGCGCGATAAATTCTTGGTATTTATGTATGGATGGATTTTTAAAATCCCCTAAGTAATGGGTTCTTTTGATGCAGGGAATTACTTGTTGCCTACAGGAACACGTTATTACCCTTTTTATATTGTACCCTGGCTCCAGGAATCCGGGGTGAACGCTTAGGTTTCTGTTTCCAGGCATAAAGCAGTTTGAGTGTGAACTCGACGGCTCCAAGGCTCTAATAGGCGGCTTGCTAACCGCCGCGACGGGGAGATAAGCACTGGCGCGGACGCGGGTGGCAAGCCGCGGTGCTCGGGGAAGCTTCTGGCTCCCCGAACCCTTGGCGGAAGCGCGCGAAGACAAGCCAGCGCCGGGTCTGACCCAAGTGGTCGCTGCCCCCCACCCTTCCCCCCACCGGGGCCCGGGCTGATTTTCCCGCGCAAGTCCTTCCTGGGCCCTCTCCACGACTTGGGGCCTCGACCAGCCCTTGCTGAGGGCCCCAGGGCCAAGGCCGGAAGCCCGGAGTGAAGCCATGTCCCCGCTCGAGGAGCCCTCATTAGCGTTTACCTCCCGCAGCCGCGCTCTCCCCGGCTCGCAGAGCCCGCCTGCCTCGCCGCCGCCGCCCGGGAGCCCGCGGTTGTCTTAGGCCAAACCCGGAGGAGCGGCTGGCCGTCAAGGCCCTGGGGCTGGGGAGCTCCGAAGGTTTCCCGCTGCTGGGACAAGCGAGGTAGCCCCCGCCCTTTTGATCCAGCCCTTCCCTTGAAGGGTGGGAAGGTGTGGGTAAGAGTGGGTGTGTGGCGTCTACCTCTGAGACAAGGGACCGTGTCACACATCATTCAAATCGGAATCAGCAGCTGGCTTTCAGTCTCAGCTAGGCTCCTCCAAGTTGACGTTGGGCCGATCCTGGCCCTTGCCCAGGCCTCAGTTTCCCCCACTGTGAAAGGGGCACAGTGCCTGGTCTCGCGCCTGGTCTCGCGCCCTGGACAGGGACTGACCCTATGTTTGTTGGGCAAATGGATGGGCTCCTGCCTATTCCTCTTACCCACCCACCACCCCTGAGCTAAAAAGGTCCTTTGAGCCGTCTGTCCTTTAAATGGTGGAATCTTCTATCACCTCCCCTGTCCCGAGCCCTGTCCACGCGGGAAGTGTTCCACGGCGGCAGGCAGAGGTTGCTGGGGGCCTGGCGGTGCAGCCCCACACCCAGTCCCTGAGCCCGGAGGTCCCAAGGGCCAGGGATGGTAGCTCCGCCGCAGCAGGGGCTCCCCCTTCCCCTTGCCCCGCCCCCGCCCCGCCGGCTTCCGGGGTTTCCCGGGACTTCAGCCTAAAGGGGCTGCCGTGCCCCCTCTCTGGGAGACAGAAGATCCACTTCGCTTCTGGGTTGCCAATCTACAAACTGGGGCTTTAGAGCTTTAGGGATTGAAAAAAATTAGGCGACTCAAGCTCCTGCTGGGAAGCCCAGGCTGACCTCCGCTCGGGGCGGTCCCGGAGCTGCAGACGAGGTCCTGACTCCCTCCCGGGCGGCTGGGAAGCTGTCTGGTAAACCGCGCAGGTAGAGCACACCAGACACAAATAGCTCCTTTCCCGCGCGCTGTGACCATTTCTCCGGGGGACCCCTTCTGCCCTGCACCCCGATGAGAGGCAATATGCGAAGATTCCAGCGGTGCGCTGAGCTCCCCGCCCGGCAGGATGCTGTTCCCGAGCCCAATGCCCCCCACTACCCAGCCGTCCCACCGCTGCCGGGGCCGCTGGGCGTAGCGGCATCTTCCCGGGTCCCACTTTCCTGGGCCTAGGCGCAGTGCACTCGGCCACCGCCCCACGCACTCCCTTCCCCGCCCCCAAGAGGCAGGTGGGAAGAACTTGTCCCTTGCTCTTTCGGGGGTCAAGGATCATGACCGAGTTCTCCTGTGGCAAGCACTTGGTGCTCTGCATTTTGAGGCCTGACGGTCCTCAGAGGCCAGGGCGCGACCGCCCCTCTTCCCACTGCCCGCATTCCGGCTCCTCTCCGCGGAAGTCCGGCCCGCGGAAAAGCCCTTTCCTGGCTCAAACCTGTTTGCCCAGAGCACCGACCCCTTGTGTTTGGAATTCTTTTAGACTTACATCTGTGCCAACTGCTTGTCCCCGCGAACATCTGCCTCCTGCTAGATCACAGTTTACTCTACCCTCAGCTTCCCCACCTCACCTTGGACTTGCCAGTCACTTAGAAAACGACTTAACAACTTTGCAAGACCTAGTGTTCAGAGCATTCCAGGAAAGCAAGAGAGCCCGGATTTATTTAGCACCTGTTAAATAGAAGGCGCTGAATGCAAATCGTCTCAAGAATCCCCTCCACACCCCTCTAAGCTAGATGCTATTATCCCCATCTTACATGTAAAGAAGCCGAGGCATGGGGCTGAAGTGACTTGCTTCCAAGTGTCTGGAATCTAGTAGGCCACAGCAAACCAAGTGGGAAGTCTCCTCTCCTACCCGTATTGTTGGTCCCTAACCTCTTCTTTTCCTTCCCAGGCTGGAAGGTAGGGGGCAAAATTGGAGAGGCTTTGGGTGGGGGACACAACTGGCCACCGAGTCTGACATCAGCAACTGCCCGGTATGAGCTATAGGTCTGGAGTCCTTGGGCGAGTCACATCGCCTTTCTGTTTCTTCATCTTTAAATTGGGAGCAATGACAATCCCCTTCCTCTTCCTCTGAGTGGACATCAGAATCAGGGGAGAAAATGTCTTTGGTACTGGCAAGTACAATGCGTTGTTGAAATGACCTGATCCTGGGGATGGCGGGCTAAGGCAAGATATGAGGGTCCTTGTCCTGCAGAAGTGTTGAGCAAGACGCCAGCGGCCCAAGCGGTGGGAGGCAAGCTTGTAGGTACCGCAGCCGGGAAATCGCCTGATGTCCTCTGGACCATGACTGGGGCACAGTCAGGAGTCAGCTGAGGAGGGGCCGGAGTCGATGGGAGAGTTACAGGGGCGCCTGGTCTCCTGATGGAGGCTGCCCCAGGTGTCTGCTTCCAGAAGACTTGGGCGCAGGGAGCCTCTGGGAGGGAAACGCGGGGTGCATGCAAGCAGCACCGCCGGCCCCTGAGCCTCTGCGCCCAGGCAGCCAGCAGCCAGCCTGGTCTTAAGCTGCCCTCACTCTGGGCGGCTGAATGGGCACAGCCTTTTTGCTTTGGAGAGGTTAAAGTAGGAAAAGCACACACTTATTCTGCTCACCGGAGTGTCTCCGGAAGGGGCACTGAGTAGCTAAATACTGCTCTAGTCCTGACAAGCTTGCTGGGCGCACACAGGTGCTAAGGGGCTTTGGGACAAAAACTCAAGGGTGCTGTGGGGGAGGCAGTGGCTGCCACTGTTAGTCTAGCTGGCATGGGGACCGTGGCCCATCCTGCACCACCTCAGAAGGCCCCATTGCTTACAAACTTTGAACTGGCTGAGAAAAGGGGGACTCCAGCCTGACCTCCTCACCCAGTAAGAAACCTCTCTCTCTCTCTCTCTCTCTCTTCCTCTCTGTCTGTCCTCCCCCACGCCCCACCACACACACACTTCATTCACTCATTCTCTTTCTCAGAAGTCCTGGGGTCAGTGAACAGGTGTGGTCAAAGGGCTTCTGGAAGGGTTGAATCTGCATTTTGCCACTAACTTCTTCACCTGGGACAAGTGACATATGAACTCCAAACCTTAGTTTCCACATCTGCGAAAGGAGGTTAATAATAGTGCCTATCTTTAGAGTTTTCAGGTAAATTAAATGAAACAGAGCGAGTGGCACACTGTAGTAGC
The DNA here is from genome assembly GCA_004024625.1 of Mellivora capensis. NCBI lineage: Eukaryota > Metazoa > Chordata > Mammalia > Carnivora > Mustelidae > Mellivora > Mellivora capensis. The sequence continues at coordinate 10,074 of PISX010012889.1, forward strand.
CGCTCAGTGATAGCGACGAACACAAAATGATCTCTGATTAAGTGTCTTCCTTTCAAAGCAGGCAACATAGCTAGAAGGGGTTAATGTGCTTCACCTTGTTTGTGGGGCTTGGAGAAAAACTGTATAAAGTCACTTTTAAACCCCTTCCCAGCAAGAGTCTCTGATCACAGCACTTTATCCTACCTGCATTCATACCAACCGGTAACAAATGCTGTTTGTCCCTCAGATCCCCAAAGAGAATTCCATTGCCGCCTGGAGATGCCCTAACCGAGCCTCCATCAGAAAAGACCCTAGCCAGAGCCAGGCCGGCACCACCTCCCTACGAAAGGGCAAATATTCCCTTTTTCAGCGGCCTATCCTGGCCCAGTGCAGCCAAAAACCCTGCCCCAAGGGAATGTGGACCAACACAAAGACTCTTTATTTCCATCCCAATGCATTCTCAGGTGCAGTGATGAGAAGAGAAGTTCCGGAGCAGCTCTGATGTGTGGGAGGGGTCACAAAACTGGAAGAAAGTGGGGAGAGGGGACCCGTTGGGCTGGCCTTGAGCTACGTGCTTGGTGGGGGTTGGGAAAATGTGTGGAGCTCCCCCAACCCCATTCGTTTTCCCTTCCTTAATCACTGCTCCATTCTCAACAGCTCAACTCCTACCCCTAACAAGGCAGCCAGAAGCCTGACACCTAGTCATGGCGCCTTGAGTCAGTCCTGGGTCTGAACTCTGCCAGTAGCAGTCCTGGAACTGTGATTTTTAAAAAAAGTTTTTAATTTTCTTTATTTACTTTAAGTAATCTCTACGCCCAACGTGGGGCTCGAACTCACAACCCTGAAATCAGGAGTCACATGCTCCACTGACTGAGCCAGCCAGGTGCCCCTGGAAATGAGATCTTAAGACATAGAAGGTGGTAGAGTGGAACAACACTCTGGGGCACCCTAAACTGGTCAAGTGACCTTGGACAAGTCCCTTAAGCCATCTGGGTTCCTTTTTTTTTTTTTTTTTAAGATTTCATTTATTTGAGAGGGAGAGCATGAGCAGGGGGAGGGGCAGAGGGAAGAGCAGACTCCACGCTGAGCAGGGGAGCTCCCCTCCTCCCCCTTGCGGGACTCCATCCTAGGACCCCGGGGGATCATGAACTGACCTGAGGCAGGCGCTGAATCCCCTGAGCCACCCAGGCACCCCACTATCTGGGTTTCAATTGAACTCAGGTATAAATCCGAGACAGCTGGACTGGATGACTCCTACAGGCCCTCTCCGTCCCAAGTCAAGATCTAGTTTGACAGCATTGAGAGAACAGTCGGATGGAACTAGAATGAGGCTGGGGGAGAGGGGACATGACACTTCTAGGCTCTCTGGATTATTTCTGAGCAGAGGATTTTCCTAAGAAAGAGGTGAGAAATCTCCATGATCCATTACTTCAAGAATTCAGACCAGCCTAACAGAAAACAGAAGCAGGATATTCTGACTTCCGTCCGGGGGTCATGATGATCCAAGGTTCCAGCTCAACCCGGGAACCACAGTCAAAGAGTCTCTACATATGGTCACCGAACCTGGCCCAGACAGCATTTTATGCCTCTGGGAAATTATCCTAAACTCCTGCAGTTATACTTGGCCTTGGTTAGCCCGACTGCAGGCAATGGTGGTAGTTCCCCCAGAAACTTCACAGGCAAAAAAAATCAGGTGGGATCTTTTCTCTCCATCCTTTCCGAGGGAGGGCACATCTGTCTCCCAGACCTTCTGGAGCCATCTGATAGTGACTGGGTTGGCAGGCCTAGCCAGCGGATATCTCTGGCAGGGGCAAGTTCATTTTAGCTTACGAGTTGGGGACTAAGTAACTCTAGGGTCCCCAAACGCCCTTCCACCTAAGTGGAAGTATCGATCCCCAAGAAACATTGTCCCAATTAAGAATCATTGGAGTTTTTATTAAACCTCTGTACTACCCGCTTCAAATAGCTCATTCTGGAATCAGTGAGTCACAGCATATTTCCAGTTGTGCTTTAATAGCTCTTACATTTCCTTGTGTCAAAAAGTCTGAACATGTGTGTGGAGAAACGAAAGAGAATTTTCAACTGGTTTGGCATGAGGTGACTGTAATTTGGCTCCTGTTTCTATTCAACCGAACAGTAGGGTAATCTGATAGGCAGCCTCGCTGGATTCAGGAAGAACATATCCACGTCGGGGCTCGCCTCTGCTTTGGACTTGCTAAGGAGAAGAAACAGTGCGGTGAGGGCAGAAGTCTCTAAATATATCATGGCTTTGCCCTGGTGCCAAGTAGAATCATGTGACCTTGGCCATGGGAGTTCAGCGTGCACGGCTTGGCAAGCTGTATACCCGGGGAGTTGCTTTGAATATAATTGTGGAGAAGTGTACTTGGCTGGGGACAGTCCCTCCCTGTCCAGCTTGGAAGAGGCGGCAGGCTTCTTTAAATTTCCAGGCTCCCAATCTGCAGTCGCTGACAACGGGAGGGATCCATCAGCTTTATAAACAAATGAATCTCGCAGGGCTGGTGGAGGAGGATGCCTCTTTCCCATGGGTCAGCAGTTTCTGACTTGGTTTTTTTCTCTGTGATTTCATTCCCTGCCTCTTTTCTACTTTGCCCCCAGCGGCACCTACATACCACTTCTTGTATATTTCCTTAGGTGAAAGGCATTTCCAATTCCCATTGGGGATGTTCTGCCCCAGTCACGGGAGGAGAAATATTAGTTGGTAATGACATTAAGCTGTAAGTTGATAAGAAGTTCAGGGTCCTTCTCAGCCCTGCCGCTTACAACTGTGTCACCTTGGCTGTTATTTAAATACCCTGGAGCCTCCATTTTCCCATTTGTAAAAAGGAATTATACTAATTAAAGTGTTAGCATGGCGCATGGAACCCCTTCAGTGCCGAGTAAATGTTTTAACCTCAGTGTCCATAAGACAACTCAGACATTTAACTTTAGGAACAAAAAACACAGGGGAGGCTTTGGTTGAAATTATGACTGCATTGGGACCTCCCGTATTCAACCCTGTTTTGTTTTTGTTTCTTTTTAAGATTTTATTTATGTATTTGACAGAAACAGAAAACACAAGCAGAGGGAGCAGCAGGCTGAGGGAGAGGCAGGCAGAGGGAGAGGGAGAAGCAGGCTTTCTGCTGAGCAGGGAGCCGGATGCGGGACTCCATCCCAGGATGCTGGGATCATGACCTGGGCTGAAGGCAGACACTTAACCCACTGAACCACCCAGGCACCCTCAACCCTGTTTTTAAGAAAGAGCACAGAGTAAATACCCAAATCAAAAGAAAGCATGCAATCTAGGTTCTGCGTTGTTATTGGCTTGGTTGTGTGTGTGTAAATAAAGCAATGAGTAGTTTCAAATATCTACGGTGTGCCCCTCTCTATATCACGAATCGCAACAGATCACCGCGCCGGGGCTCTCTTCCTCATCTGCCCACAAGCACTGCACAGAAGGGTCAAAACTGGGTCCTCCTTGCTCTGTCTTCAGAACGCAGCCCAGCATGAGCCCTGCACTCCTGAGCTAAGAGCTAGTCTTATTGGGACAGTAGATAGGCATTTAGCGAAGATGAGATCTCATAGAATATGGGAATTCTGCGCAGAATGGAAATGGGTGTGAGAGTCTGGAAGGACCGCGTGGGTAGGGCATACCCAAATGAGGACGGATCTTCAAACTGCCTCACCACAACAGGTGCAAAAGGAATCGGAGAGGCTCGTCTACAGGTCAGAGGAGTCTGGGCTGTGAGACAGAAGGATATGCCATTTGTATAGTTTCTTTGTAAATCCCCAAATGTTTCAGCGTTGTTGTCTTACCTCGGCATATTTGGACACACTGACGCCTCCTTTGCCTTTTCCAATTAGAGGTACTTACAGGCCTCTTCTCTGTGAAAACGGGGAAGTCCCACTTTTGTGTATCTCAACACTACCTTTGCTACAAGTACTGAAGGAAGAAAGGACCCTTTCAAAGCCATTGCCTGAGTAGCCAGCCCTCTTCAGACACTCAGGCTTAGAAAGGAAGCCCGGCAGGGCCCCAAATGATGCAGGTCAATGAGTGTTCAAAATATCATCACACACACACACACACATGCACACAACTCCATATGGCAGGCAGGAAGTCCTGCTAACGGCTGGATTTCAAGTACTATTTATTATAGCTGAGTTCCTGTACAGCAAAGGAATTTGGCACCAGCCCGCACTATTTGTTCTAGCAGGATTTAACCTGTCACTGGAGCTAAATTCTGGGTCCCTGTGAGGGCTGACCTGACCGTGGACGGATTGCCAGTTCAGCCATGGAGAATGGATGCCACGCAGGGCTGCTGGCAGACAGAGCTGACAGCCCAGGGGAACCAGGAGCGGCAGGTTGGGGCTGACCCCCAATACTGCTGTGTGTAACAGCTCCCGGGCTGCACCACGCCTGGGAGGCGGGTGCTGGTGATGGGGACGATCTACATACCCAGGGACGGAGTGGCTCACTGCTCCTGATGGCCAAGTGCATTCCAAGGACAGGATCCACTCCAGGCAATCTCTTACAGTGATATTTATTTCTTTTTGAAAGATTTCTTCTTTATTTGAGAGGGAAAGCAGGGAGAAAGCACATGGGGATGGGGCGTGCAGAGGAAGAGGGAGAAGCAGACTCCCCGCTGAGCAGGGAGCCTGACCACGAAGCAGGGCTTGATCCCAGGACCCTGGGATCATGACATTAGCAGAAGGCAGACGCCTAACTGACTGAGCCACCCAGGTATCCCTCATAGTGCTTCTTAATTTTTTAATTATTTTTTAAAGATTTTGTTTATTTATTTGACAGAGATCACAAGTAGGCAGAGAGAGAGGAGGAAGCAGGCTCCCTGCTGAGCAGAGAGCCCAATGCGGGGCTCGATCACAGGACCCTGGGATCATGACCTGAGCCAAAGGCAGAGGCTTTACCCACTGAGCCACCCAGGCGACCTTGTAGTGCTTTTTTAAAAGGAAGTCGGGAGCGCTCCATATGGAATACAGAAGGCAAAGACAATTATGCACAGGAGACCCGAGTCACTGGACTGTTTTTAACCCCAACTCCCCACACTAGCCAGCAAGCTGGAAAACATTTTCTCAGGGCCTGCGGCAGGCGACCACAGGGGAGCCAGAGAGCAGCCTGGTAAGACAGTACCATCGTTCTAAAGAAAAGTGATGCTCTATTAATTTCTCCCTCCAGATTGCAGGGTGCAAACATCAAGGAGTTTTTTCTCTCCTACCTTCCCTGTTTTTTCTTTCTCTTCCTCTTTATCTGCTATTTAAATGTCCTTTAGACGGAGAACTCTTGGGACTTTTATGATTTTCCCTGTGGGTATCCCCTCAATCCATCATCATCTCCAACGTCCTCCTCTCTAACATCTGAAAACACGGGCAGACTCCTATGTATTTGTAAAGCCTCAGTTCACGATAAAGAGATCATTTAAACATGATTACAAGACGTTGAGTAAGAAACGTTCTGCAGTGTCCTTCTCCAGAAAGGAAAAGCCCAAACCTCACATTGACAATCTGTATAGGGAAGGAATAAGCTTCATTCATTCATTCAAGAGTGTTCACTGAGTGCCTACTGTATACAAAGCACTGTTCCAGGACTTGGCCCTTCCCAGCGGAAGAATTCTTTAATAAAGGAAAATGCAGACATCTGATCCAATTTCAGTCCGCTTCTTTCATGCATTATATATGCTCTGAACACCTGCTAGTGTGTGTCAGGCCCTGCTCGATGTTGGGACACAAAGATGAACGAAGGACCGCCCTTGTCTCCAGGCACTCACAGTCTAGACGAGGGAGGCAAACACGTAAACAGGCAAATACAACGTGACTTTCTGTACTGCTATATTCTAATTAGGAAGCATGAACAAGGAAATGCCATTCCTCATTAGAAATAATCACAAGACCTCCCAGGTCTGGAGAAGAGCTCTGGGAAATTTATTGATTTTCTACCGGGTATCAAGCACTATACAACATGCTCCAGATACTGAGGTAAGACACAGTTTCACCCTCAAAGAACCGCCAGTCTAGTGGGGAGACAGGCCAGGAAAGAGTTAATTCCAACTGGCAACTACAGTGTGGCAGGAACACATCCCCCTCGTGACTCACCTGCCACTGTCTAGCTATGTGCTAGGCCCGGCCCGCGTTAGGTGTTGGGTATAATAATTATAATGTAAATCATCATACTTATTAAAGTAATTCGTTTTTCATATTAAAAATCATTTCATTTTAATTATTAAAATTAATGTCATTTTTTTAAGGATTTTATTTATTTGACAGACAGAGGTCATAAGTAGGCAGAGAGGCAGGCAGAGAGAGAGGGGGAAGCAGGCTCCCTGCTCAGCAGAGAGCCCGATGCAGGGCTTGATCCCAGGCCCCCGAGATCATGACCTAAGCTTCGGGCAGAGGCTTAACCCACTGAGCTGTTCAGGTGCCCCCAAATTAATGTTATTATAACTAACATGATTTTTTAAAAAGATTTTATTATTTATTTGTCAGCGAGAGAGGGGAAGAGGACAAGCAGGGGGAGCAGCAGGCAGAGGGAGAAGCAGGCTTCCTGCTGAGCAGGGAGCCTGACTCAGGGCTCGATCCCAGGACCCTGAGATCATGACCTGAGCTAAAGGCAGACGCCCAACCGACTGAGCCACCCAGGTGTCCCAGGATCAGCTCATTTAAAACAATCTCCAATTTTCGAGTGAGAAAGCACAGTCAGAGAGAGCTTTAAGAACTTGCTTCAGGCCCCCTGGCTCGTTAGTGCCAGATTTGGAGAGGCCTACCTGAATCCAAAGCCCACATTCCCATCCAACTCGCTGTTGTCAAGAAAAGCCAGCCTCTGCCCTCAAGATGCTCACAGCAGTGGGGGAGACGGAGGAAACAGCAGACAATTAGAACACCATGGGATGCTGGGACAGAAGTAGAGAAATACGTCTTTGCTGACTATGTTAATTAGAAAAGGGAATGATAGCAGATGATTCTGGTTCTGTTTTTTTTTTTTAAATCAGGAAATCACTCAAGTTTTTTTTTATCGTGGTAAAATATGCACATTGTAATACTTATCATTTTAACCATTTTTAAACATATAATGTAGTGCAACCACCACCACCATTCATCTCCAGAACTTTTTCATCTTCCCAAAGTGAAACTCTGTCCTCCTTAAATAACCCCACATTCCCTTCTCACTCCAGCCCCAGTAACCTCTGTTCAACCTTCTGTTTCTATGAACTTGACTATTCTAGGTACTTCATATGAGTGGAATCGTGTAATGTTTGTCTTTTCGTGTATCACTCATTTTACTTAGCAGACTGTCTCAAGGTCCAAGCACCTTGTAGCAATGCAACAAATTCCATTCCTTTTCATGGCTGAATACTATGCCATTGTTACCTATACATCATATTTTGTTTATCCATTCATCTGTTGATGGACACTTGCATTTTTTTCTATCTTTGGGCTCGTATGAATAATACTGCTATATACAAATATCTTCTTGAGTCTCTGCTCTCAATTCTTTTGGAGTGGAATTGCTAAGTCATATGGTAGTTCTACGTTCAGCCTTTTGAGAAACCACTCTTTTCCACAGTGGCTGTACCATTTAACATTTCCACCAGCAACCTATGAAAGCTCCAGTTTCTTCACATCCTCAGCAACCCTTGTTTCCTGTGTGTGGGTGTTTAGTCATCATAGCCCTCATAGTACTTTTGAAGTGGTATCTTATTGTGGTTTTAATTTGCATTTCCCTAACGATTTATGCTGTTGTGCATCTTTTCATGCACTTACTGACCATTTGTATATCTACTTTGGAAATACGTGTATGCAGTCCTCTGCTCATTTCTGAATTGGATGGTTCATTTTTTGTTTTTGAATTATAGGAGTTCTTGATATAATCCAGGTATTAAAGACTTATATGATCTGCTAATATTCTTCTCTCATCGAGTAGATCGTCTTTTTGCTTTCTTGATAGTATCCTTTTTTTAAAAAAAAGATTTTATTTATTTATTTGAGAGCAAGAGCACAGAGGGAGAGTGAGAGAGAGAAGTAGACTCCCCGCTGAGCAAGGCACCTGACACGAGGGGCTCGATCCCAGAACCCTGGGATCATGGCCTGAGCCAAACTTCATTGACTGAGCCACCCAGGCGTCCCTTGATAGCATCCTTTAATGCACAAAAGTTCTTAATTTCAATGAAATCCCATTTATCTATTTTTTCTTTTTAAAGTGACTTTAATGTATTTTTACTTTTTATTTTTTAAAAGATTTTATTTACTTATTTGACAGAGAGAGAGATCACAAATAGACAGAGAGGCAGGCAGAGAGAGGGGGGGAAGCAGACTCCCCACTGAGCAGAGAGCCCGATTTGGGGCTCGATCCCAGGACCCTGAGATCATGGCCTGAGCCGAAGGCAGAGGGTTAACCCACTGAGCCACCCAGGCGCCCCCTTTAGTGTATTTTTAAAGTCTTATTTATTTCAGTAATCTCTACACTTAATGTGGGGCTCAAACCCACAACCCCAAGATCAAGAGTCCCATGCTCTACCAACTGAGCCAGCCACACACCCTTAATTTTTTTTTCTTTTTTTCCCATCCATGAAGTTGTTGCCAGACCAGAAGTCATGAGGATTTCCTCCAAAGTTTTCTTCTCAATGCTTTATAGTTTTAAGTCTTACCTTTAGGTCTTTGCTCTTTTGAGTTAATTTTGGTATGTAATATAAAGTAAGTCTTCCATTTCATTCTTTTGCATGTGGGTATCCAGTTTTCCCAGCACCATTGACCGTATATGTGCGTGTTGGTTCTGTTTTGAGCGTGGGCCTGTCTCACCATCATGAACTGGTTCCTGAGTTTGGCTGACTGGGGAGGGAAACATCAGGCCCACGAGGCTTGAAGTTTGCCGGACAAAGCTTAAACAGGACACCTGTGCCTCTCATCTCCACTCTTAGGGCAGTATGATTCCAGAGCCATGGATAGCATGCAGCAGTCTTCCATTCGTGAGCATTGCCTTCTGTGTTGTGGGCACTCAAACAAGTGTTTGTTGAACACAGATCAAAAGAACTTTATTCGCTTGATAGCGATATAGTAAAACACAATCCCTACGTTTAAATTTGTCTGCACTCCTATAAAAGCAAATGGAATTTCTCAAATTAGAGTCTGTGACATTTTCCAATATTCTGATGACTTCTTCACTTTAAAGGAGTTTTCAGAGTTTCAGAAAGTTCAAAGAATTCTTTGATTCTTCTCTCTCTTTTCCCGCTAGCCTTTATGTTTATGAAGGACAGCCCCAGCCCTCTCTTTGATAAAGGCACGATTAGGCTTCCTCCAACTTAGGAAGTGAGCGCATAATGACACAGAGTAAACAGATTTCTTTGCATTTACACTTCATAAACATGAAACCAGAATAGATTAAGCTGTTCACTCTCTCCCTCGCTCTGGCTCTAAGACTCTAAACGCCGCACAGGCGGAACACGGTGCTGTATTTCAATGATGGTGCCTTCCAGACAGCCATCTCACAGGATTTGCATGTGTCTCAGGCAATCGTGAGGCCAAGTCTTTCCTGCAATACATGTACCCCAGTCCTCTCCGCCATGAACCTGAAGTCATTTATAGGAAGTCATTTGAGGTCGGCAACCCAGTGATTTCCTATGGACAGACAGAAGGGCCTTGCCCGATGGGGCCCATTCCGTGACTGACTGCCGAGCCTCCATCAGGGCAGATCGATAGTTGGCATGGCAACGAGCTCGTTTCTCCAGAAATGAGCTCCTTTGATGAAATTTGGCCAGCTATTGATAATTCCTGATCCACATATCAAAACATGACAAGCAGTTAATGAATCACAGGTCCGGTTGAGTTAAACAACAACAACAAAATATTCAAGAGAGTTCGGGCTGGATATTTTTTTTTCCCCTGTGAATTCAGTCTGAGGATTCTAACCTGAATAGTGACTGGTAGAGCACGAATCCATTTGTAAGGATGTACAGATGTACCAAGACAGGAAAATGGAATGAATAAAACACATGCACGGCAAGTTGAAGATTGCAATTTGGTCTTTTTTTCCCTCTTTAGATGCTTTAAGACAAAGCTATTTTTCATAAGAGGTACTTTAAGACAAAGCTATTTTTCATGCTGTGCCTGTCCTTATTTTCCAAGTTTTATACTAAAAGGCAGAGTACCTGGCTCATTCAGGGGGTGAGCCTGGACCTTTTTTTCCCTCTTAGCTACTAACAGCACCACCACTCTTTTTCCTGCAATTTGAGGTTGTCAGCTTCCGTGTGTGCAAAGAAGAGCCCAGACAAGAGAAAGGATCCCATTGTGAGGAAGGGTCAAGACCATGGCGATGGCTTTGACTCATTCCCTCCCTATGTTCCTTTCTTCAACTTCCTTTCCAATTCCCGGCCACCCAGCGCCTGTCTTCTGCTGATTTTCACGAACCCAAATAGAAGACTGATTTCCCCCCATAAAGTAATGCTTTCAGTTGCGGATCCTTGGGGATTCACCTTCTGTCTTCCATTAACCAAGTTCATGTCGCTTTAAAGAGTGAAAATCGCATATAGCTCTTGAGTATCCCAACTGCGGATGAAAACCACACAAAGGGCCTTCATGATGCCAGACAAACCATCAAGAAAAAACGGGCCTTAAAAAAAGAGCCGTGCTCCCATCTTTGTCGCCTTCATCACCCGTATCAGTACACTTGGTGTTCGCCCGGGTCATATGACGACTGTGGGGGGAAAGACGAGCAGGGGTTCTGTGTTACTGTGTGAGATCTAGTTGGGCAAGAATTTATTATCATAAAAATAAACTTCCTTCCATAATGACCCTATAGAAAGAGCAGCCTCGAGGGCTCTCGCAGGGATTCCAAACCTGAATTAAAGTGGACTATTTTGCATAGGGGGAATTAGACCCACGTTACTGATAAGTGATTTCATTATGTCTGATATTATCAAAATGACTGCTGGAAGAATTAAAAGTGATTAGCTGTGGAGTACAAGTGGTGCCTGTTTGCTGCTGGAAATGTCTGGGAACTTCAGAAAAAAACGTATCTGTGTGTCTTTGGGGGTTTACTGGGTATTTTTTTTACAGCAGTGTTCTCAGTATACCATGTAGTAAAACCACGTTTCTTAGCATGAACAGAAATCACTGAGGAATCCAATTCAACTTAAAAACCGATGTTTGCTCGGCACTTGTTATGAACAAGGCAAACGGTACTAGGTCCCATAGGGCAAAGGTTTCAGAATCTAAAACAACATTGATATAAAAAAAAACAGAACAAAACAAAACTAAAAAAAGATGCCTTGTTAGACTAATCAGTGCCCTTTTGTGACCGAGGGCTCAGCCTGTTTGGTCAAGTGGCTATTGTGGCCGTCATCCCGCCTGGAGGTCTCCCAGCTTTTGATTTGGTTCGTGAGGTCACCTCATGTCAGCTGGGAAGACAGGTTCTAACCCCACTCCTTTGTCGGCTGTGCTGTGACCTTCTCAGCGATGTGAAGCGCCGCTCTGCATTCTGGAGTTCCCAGGGGACGGCAAAGTGCCGTAATCGTGCAATATATATGAGTGTGGCACTGAAAGAGCGTTTCTAGGTGGAGAGAAGCGTATCGGTGAGCCTGGGGCGAAGGGAAGGACGTGGTCTGATGGTTGAAGGCTCTGCTCCATGCTGCCTGCGGTTTGCCTTCCTCTGTGACCCTGGGGGCCCAGCTCTACTCTCTTGAGACACCAGGCTGGACAGATGACTCGTATCTGTCTGTCTTCACATCAGGGCTGGGGTTGGGACTTGAGTGAACCTATAAAGTACAGCAGAGATGACCCTGTGCCAGTTCTGGGTTTTAGGGTCTGGCTGTCTTGGGTTTTGTGCTCTTGGAAGCATTGAGCCATTATGGGAGATGTCCAGCTGCCCTGCCTTCAGAGAGCACATGGAGAGGGGAGAAGCTCTCAGACTGCACGGAGAGCGAGAGTGTCTCAGTCATGGTGGCTTGGGAGCCGAGGCTGGCCCCCAGGTGCCCCAACAGCTGACTGCGGCCCCACCAGAAACCACTGTCAAGAGCAGCAGAATAACCACCCAGATGAGCACAGTCCAAATGGAAAAGTCACCAGCAAGTCAAGTAGGTGTTATTGTAAGCCACTGAGTTTTTTTTTAAAGGTTTTATTTATTTATTCGACAGAGAGAGAGATCACAAGTAGGCAGAGAGGCAGGCAGTGGGGGGGGGGGAAGCAGACTCCCCGCTGAGCAGAGAGCCCGATGCGGGGCTCGATCCCAGGACCCTGAGATCATGACCTGAGCCGAAGACAGAGGCTTAATCCACTGAGCCACCCAGGGGCCCCATAAGCCACTAAGTTTTGAGGTAGTTAGTCACACAGCAATAGGTAAGCAAGGCATTTTGTGAACAGTATCGGGAGGACTGGGCTGTGTACCGTTGGGGACCTTTGAGAGGAGATTGTGACTTTCCATCTCCAAGTAAGGCAGGAAAGCAAAGTTGGTGTAAGTCATAAAAATTAATATCTGCTGTTCTACAGGATGAGCGTCGTCAGAATATAGGGGAGGGAAGCGGCAGGGGAAGCCAAGACGATAGGAAGCAGGCTCAAGTCTTAAGTTGGAGTCTTATGTTACCACCAAAGCATATTTACCAAGACTTACACCTGCGTTTAAAGGCCGTGGTGGGGGGCGGGGATGGGGGGTTAAGGTGGCAGCGAACTGACATTGATAGAGCATTCGCTAGGTGTCAAACACTGTGCTGAATATTTTCAGTCCTTTCCCGCATTTAAGCCTCACACCACTACTGTGAGGGTGGGCATTTCAGAACTTCTTCAGACACGGAGATGAGAAGCTAGTTCACAACTGTTCCCATCACCCAGCTCAAGAAATAAAACAGGAGAGGTCGTGGATGCCTCCTGTGTGCCCCTCCATGATCACATTTCTCTCCCTTCTTTCCGCTCCAGAGAGGTAACCATTTTCTAGAATTTGGGGTGTATCATTCCCATGTATGTCTTTATAATTTTACTGCAGTCTTTCTGTCTGCACAACATAGACCTCAGTAATATGCAGTATGGATACAGTATTGTTTTCCATGTTTTTAAACCTCACAGAGATGCCTTCACAAGAGGTGCTTCCTACTGCAGGTGGGTTTTAGGTCAAAATCTGGTTTTTGAGATGCCTCCACGTGGTGGCATGTAGCTTTTGTTTGTCCAGATCCACTGCTAGATTGTATTCTTCTGTGCAAATATACTACCATTATTCAGCCATGCTCCCATTGCTGGACATTTCCTCTCCACTTCTGTGCCCCTATGTCTTCAGTTCTCTGCTATTACAATGTCGCAGTGGCTACCCACGTACACATCTTCTTACAGGGATCAGGAAGTGGGCTTGCTAGCTCACGTGGTATGAACATCTGCTATGAGACATAGCCAAAACAATCTGCACATTTACAAGTCCATTTGTAATGTATGAAAAGATTGATTTCTCTATTCCCTGGCCAGGTTTTTTTTTTTTTTAGATGGCCAGATGCTAATATTTTTGCCAACTGGGTGATGGGCAGTCACGTATCTCTTGTGGTCTTCATCTGTATTTCCATGGTAACTAGGGAGGGATAGCGTTGTGTTCTTTATGTATTCACCATCCGGCTTCGCTCTTCTGTGAATTGCTGGTCCATCCATCATCTACTTTGCCCATTTTTCCTTCGGGTTGTTAGTTTTCTTTTAATTCATTTAAGGGGGAATCTTTATTCTAGACGCTAATCTTTGTCACTTCTTTGTATCAGTACATAGAACATAAGCACGTTTGTTCATCCCGTCTCAGAGCTGAAGAAATTGAGGCTTAGAAAGGTAGGGCATGTTTCTCAATCTCACCTGTCTAATGATTGGCACGACTAGGATTTTAGTTCAAGTCTGACTGCATTTGAACATAAAATGCAGTAGCAGAATTCCAACCGTCTGCATTTAGTCTTTATTAGGGAGAAGAAACCTTTGAAATGGATGCTTCTGAGATCACCAGAATTGCTCCTCTTGGAATCTCTTGAACCTGGAAAGTTTAACTTAATATCTTAAAACAAGAAAGGGAGCAAGAGAGAAATTCAAACATCACTTATTCTCAGGTCCATCTAACTCCTTGAATTTGTATTTTTCGTAATTCTTAAAATGCAACTCACAGATCTATACACTGGCATACCTGCACATAATTAAACATTTCCTGGCAATGAATCTTAGAGGGTTATAAAGACTATGAAAAAAACAGTTAGTATTGAATGATTCATTTATATTATAAAGAATGTTTTAACATTGTAGCACGACTGATCCACTCAGTTATACTATAAAAGTCAGACAAAAAAAATCCCTGTGAAAACAAGAATCCATTGATCCCCTAAAACTGTGGATTTAAGAAGCAATATATAGACAGACATAAAAGCTGAAAAGCAAACATAAACAAGAAGTGTCTGGCTTAAAGTATATGGAATTGTGGAAAAGGGGGAATTTTTTCCTAAGGAACAATTGGTTTGATTTGTAATAACAAACAAGATCAACCTCAAAGAGAGTAATAAGAGGTCAAACTGTAGGAGAGTAGAAGAAATGCCTAAATAAATTGATTCAAGGAAGTTCATTCATTCATTTATCCTATTTCCTTTGGAACAAATATTTACTAAGGACCTGCTACGGGTCAGATGCCATCCCTGGCTTCCTGGAGGTTAGCAGTAAGAAGGAAGGGAATAGCCATTACAGATCTCATTCCCGAGTCCTTGGACCCATTACAGTGGGGTCTATGCTAGGAAGAAGTATGGAATATATCAGTGAGGTGGAAGAGAAATGTTTTCCAGGAGAATGAAGTGTCTGATGTCAGTTTGGCCCAGTGGATGGAAAATCCGTGAGAAAGATCTGGAAAGCGGAGAGTCAGTGGGACCTAAACAGGGGGAAAGGGAGTTAAGAACAACGATGAGCTGTCTAAGCCACAGAGCTGGTGAAGTAGGAGGTAAGTTGGGAGCAGAAACGGAATGGGTGATTAGAGACTTGCTTACTCCTCTCACTGTAAGAGAGGTATTAATTACTAAAGAAGCCAAAAAGCTCACTAAAGAAGAAAGCGAGGCTCCCAAGAGGTGGCCACCGCGGAGTTAGAGACCTCGGCAGCAGGCTAGGGAGGGCTGGCCCAGCCACCAGCTGCACACAGGCTGCAGACGCACAAGGGTTCTGAAGGGGGCCCAGGGTAGCGGGGCGTGGCCTCGGGCCGGTCCCGGGGCGTGCCTTAGGAAAGGGGAGGAGCTTCAGCGGGAGCGGCGGGGCGGGGCGGGGCGGGGCGGGGCGGGGCGGGGCGGGGCGGGGCGGGGCCTGGGGCGGGGAACAGAGACAAGCACCAAGTGGGAAAGATCAGAGCAAAGTGGGCCGCGCGTTTAATAGAGGAGTCAAAACCGCTCCGACAGGAGGAGAAACGAAGAGGCCCTGGGACAATGAAGTGTTCGTTTGATTTGAGCCCGAATCAACTCGCCAAGTTTCTCGATTCACAGGGGGCAGAGCATTTTCATTTTCGTGCCAAAAGACCATCTCCTAGGATATGGAGACCATCTGTGTCAAGGAGCAAAGCCCTTAAAGATGATTTCAATGTAAAATGTGGCGTGACGGGGGCCATATTGTCTGACACTGTCCAACCCCTTTCGTATTTCAACAAGTTAAGCACAAAGGAAGAAAAAACCGCCAGCAACAATGAACCAGGATTCCTAGACAGCTCCAGGGGAGAGAGAAGGCTTTGACAGAATTAAGACAAGTCAGCATGGATGTGCACAAAGGTGTCTAAAATCTCTGAGTCCGGGGTCTGCAGTGAGCGAAGAAAGATGGCCAGCTCGGTGACATGCCACGGCCACGGGTCCCATGCTGGCCTCATGCGGGCCCCAGCTCCTGGACACTGAGAAGCACAGTGGGAGGAAGAGACTGCCTCCCCGCTGGCACACAGGCCACCGGTTTGCCTGAGCCCCGGGCCCACGGCCTCTGCTGTCGCGGGGCTGAGTTCTGCTCCCCTACTCGCTCAGCCAGGCGCGATGCTACCAAATTCTTGCTTTGCAGGCCGAAATACTTGCGGTTCAAGAGCTGTGTTTGAGGTTGCCTTCAAAGTCATCCGAGATTGGAGTGGAGAGCCAGAGGGAGGTTAGGGATGAGACCAGGGTGGCTGTGAGTTCAAGTTCCTCCCAGTGCTCTCTGTAGGGTGGCCATTTCCCATTAAAAAGGTGGGAGAGAGGAAACTCTTGTCGGTTCACCTGTCTTTATGCTAAAGACTTTCCTGATTGCTTCACATTCGTTCCTTGCTCCCCCAAGGGCATTGCCTTTACTTCCTGTATCTTTTGGTCAGTGAACATCTCCAGGCACACATCTGGGGAGACACTGTGCTGGGCTCGGAGGGGCTGGCAGGCAGGGGAGGTTCAGTTCCTCGTTCACAGTCTTGTGGGGAATAGAGGGGGAGCTTAGGTAGTGTGGCTGGCCAGGCTGGGGGAAAGGCTGGTGCAAGAGAAGGGGAGAGGCAGGATAGTTCTGGTTGATGCCCTTAGGAAGGCATTCTGGGAAGAAGTGGCCTTCAAGGTGATTCCTGCGAGGAAAGTCCAATTGTATTCTGTGTATATCTGGGTGCAAGCCGAACATTCGAGAGGCTGAGACAAGAGTCAGCAGGGAAAAACTAGCAAACAGGCCAATAAGACCTGTTCTAGCCTTCTCTTCTGACAAATGTGCCTTTATGACAATCTGAAAGGCCAGGTTGGAATTTAAAATTGTTGTGCTCCTTGGAATCCTGGGCTGGAACATAGCCACACAGAGAGAGCCAGTCCTCTGACATCTAGCCTGCTCCTCTCCTCTTCCCACCCTGGGTACCGTGCCTCCCCTCAGCCCACGAATCCCAGATCCATCCGAAGCCCCCAGAGACGGCCATCCCTCTGTCACTCCTCGGAGCGAGGGTGCTCACACTGTCAGCATGGCTATCTGCCTTGGCATGGACGGACACAAGGGAGAGTCCCCCTCAGGCCCCAGGAGTGCGTCTGGAGTCATTTGGGCAGGACTCTCTGGGGTCCCAGGGTCTCCAGGTTTTGTCTCGAAGCAGGTAGAGGGAAGCCACGCTGTGCGTGGACATGTTCCGTTGGTCCCGCAGATGCCCTGTCTGGTGGGAGGGATACCACTAGAGAACGGGCAGAGCAAGGCACCCCAGAGCAGCTCAGGGCTCAAAAGCAAGGACACAGGCTGCCCTCTGTGTGATTGCAGGTAAGCAACGCTTTGCGGATCCCTGCTTTTCCAGTATGCGAAATGGGGATGATGCCAGGACCTAGCTTCCGGGGTTGGGTGGAGAATTACATGAGCTGACATGCGTCAGCAGATGTTAGAAGAGGACCAGCAGGTTGTAATCACTCCACAAATAAGCATACAGCAGGTTTGATGGTTCTCCCTCGGAGTGAACGGAACAGACCATTGCTTCACTGAATAACGTGAAGCACCGAGTGAGGAAGGTGGAGAAACAGCTTCAGAACATCCTGAAAATATCTTAATGAGCAACTTAAAAAAAAAGTTTTATTTATTTGACAGAGGGAGTGAGGGAGCACAAGCAGGGGCAGGGGCAGAAGGAGAGGGAGAAGCAGGCTTCCCCCTTGAGCAGGGAGCCCGATGTGGGGCTTGACCCCAGGACCCCGAGATCATGCCCTGAGCCAAAGGCACACGCTTCACTGACTGAGCCACCCAGGAGCCCCTTAATGAACAACTCTTTTTTTTTTAAAGATTTTATTTATTTATTTGACAGACAGAGATCATAAGTAGGCAGAGAAGCAGGCAGAGAGGAGGAAGCAGGCTCCCCGCTGAGCAGAGAGCCCAATGCGGGGCTCGATCCTAGGACCCTGGGATCATGACCTGAGCTGAAGACAGAGGCTTTACCCACTGAGCCACCCAGGCACCCCTTAATGAGCAACTCTTAATTAAGAGTGTAGGTAAGAGTCCTTTGTCCTGAAGCTTTCATTTTGTGTGTGCTGAGCTAATGCCCACCGCCGATGGAAGGAAGGGTAGGGTCAGCGCCGTCCCAGGGAATGAAGATCGAAGAATCTTTTCCCTTCTCATTCGGGAGAATGAATACTCTTCTTGTCGCCTTCTATCTTTAGGGGAAGCAGTTCGCCTGCAACCATTCCACGTGAACAGTGTGCTCACCACAGCTGATCTATGACCCGTGAGTACAGGAGAAGATACAGAGGACGGTTGGAAGGTTGGAAGGGTTACTACCCGGTGTGGGGTAAGGAAGCTGCCTCTCGGTCTGCATATCGTCCAGTGAGCTCTGCAGAGACAACCTGCCAGAGGCAGTAAGGGCTGGAGGGCCTGGGGTGGCGCCCTCTCTTTGCCACTTTCCAGCTTTGTGACTGTGGACAAGTGTCTTCACTTCTTTGGTTCTGTGATAGGGGAGCCGTCATGATAATAACACCTACTTCCCAGGGTTGTTACAGGAATTAAGTTCATAGGCGGAAAGTGTGGAGTATGGCCACGTAGTCAGCCATAGAGAAATATGATTTCCCTACCGTTGTAAGTAATCCTGATTGGAATCTTTCTGCCCCTCTATCCACCACCCGCTAACACCTTCAGAATTCATGGGGCTTATCCCTACTTGGGAAGTTTTATGATTAATCCCAGTAGTGATAATAGTCAATATCTGTTGAATTGTTATATGCGAGGTGCTGTGCTAAGGTTTTTACTATAAGCATCAGCTCATTTTTTTTCCTCACCCCAAACCTTGAAGAAGTTACTGTTAGCATCCATGTTCACCAGAGGAGGAAACAGAAGGTCGGAGAGGGGAAGTAAACTTGATCAGAAGCATGAAGCTAATGACTGACAAGGCAGGAATTCCAACCCCTGTCCCGTGAGGGCACATCAGGGCCTGCTAAGCCGCTTGAACAGAAAGCTCACTCCCTCTCTGGTGCCGACAGGGGTCGGGTTACTGAGTTACTCTGAGTTACTGAGAACACACCCCCTCCCTCTGTTAGGTTCATTGTGGTGCTCTCAGGAGAGGAGCTCAGAGAATGGACTCCTTATCTGTGTGTGGACATGTGAGGAGGTAGCTTTTCCCACTGGGGAGCAGTACCCGGCTGCCCGGGAGAACCACAGTACAAGTGTCTGCAGGCCAAGGTGGCCGGCGATCGTGGAAAGCAGCGAGGTCCCGTCTCCGTCAGCTTGGGCTACTATAACAAAAATCCCAGAGCCCAGGGGTGGTGGTGGGGGCTTCATAGCAAATGTATTTTTCACAGTTGTGGGGGCCGGAAGCCCAGGTTCAAGGTGCTGGCAGGTCTAGTATCTGGTGAAAGCCCGTGTTGTTTTCATAGACCGCTATCTTCCCCTGTGTCCCCACACGGTGGAAGGCGAGGGAGAGAGCTCTTTGGGATCTCTTACATAAGGGCACTAGTCCTACTCATGAAGGCTCCCCCTCACGACCAAAAAGGATCCCAAAGGCCCACCTCCTAATATCATCACACTGGGGGTTAGGATTTCAATGTATGAAGTGACAAGGACAGCATGAGGCATGAGCTGTGGCAGGTGGGCTCGTCCTTTTTCAACCACTTGGTTATGTGGGGGCTCGAAGGCTCATTTATCCAATAGAATGTCTTGCCAGCATGGGTCTTTTCCCCTGGGCAGATCTTCATTTGCCTTTCCTGCTGTGGAAATATATCCGGCGAGTCATTGGCAAGGATGGGATCAAAGGTGGCTGTGTGCCTGGTCCGCAGCAGGGTGACTGGAAGGGGGTCCTCGGGGAACAGTGGGACTGGATGCCAGGTGCTTAAGCAGAGTAGCTCTCTGGGACTCCGTCCAGTAGAAACTGCTTATAATCCAAGAGAACCATAGATGGCTTGGGCTGGAGGGAAGTTTGGAGACCAGTGGAATGAAAACTCCATTCACACACTAAAAAACTCAGAAATGGAGGCCCCAAGAGGGGGACTAACTTTTGTAAGGTCACACGGCATGTATCCCTTTACTCCAGTCTTCTATGGTGAGTTTCTTCCCATTTGCATCTGGGACAAACTCCTTCTGGCATATTTATCAGCTGTGCAAAAGCTATACAATGAGATGTTTTCTTTCATTTAAAACTAATGTTGCCTTACCAGTTGAAATTGAAGTCCCCAAAAGGAACATTTCCTCACTAGGATAATTTTGCTATAAGCTTTTCATTAATCCAGTCATAAATTCAGTAATGTTATTTGGCAGCTTCCGGAAGTCTTGGGGAACCACAGGGGACTGGATGCATTGTCTGTTTTTATGACCGAAAGAAAAAGAAACAAATAACGAGCTAAATAAGTTCCATTTAAAAATTAGTTTTGTTCCAGATAACGCAAGAAACTCATTTTCTCATTCGTCTGCCCAAAAAACAAATGCGTACTGAGCACCTACTGAGTACCAGGCGCTGCCCTAGGACCTTGGAGGCCGGGACGGTGAGTCATTCATTTGAAAACACTGACTGCCCACTTCGTGGAAAGGGGCGTACTGCCCACAAGCAACTTATAAACCAGCCTCCCTGATACAGAAAGCAAGGGCCGTGAATGACCTATGGACAAAGTTCAGAGAAGGAAAAAGTCATGTCTGGCGAGACCAGGGAAATCTTCCTGGAGGAGATGACCTGTGTCTGGGTCTTGAGTGAGGGTAGGATTCGGAGCCACACGGATGGTGGTGAAGGACATTCACGGCGGGGGACATGGGGTGTTCAGAGGTGTTGGGAGACATAGGGTCCATTTTCTACATGAGGGTTCCACATAAGATCTTATTTTGGGGGAACAAACATGTTCCATTTTTTTAAAGATTTTGTTTATTTATTTGACAGACAGAGATCACAGGTAGACAGAGAGGCAGGCAGAGAGAGAGGGGGAAGCAGGCTCCCCGCAGAGCAGAGAGCCTGATGTGGGGCTGGATCCCAGGACCCTGAGATCATGACCGGAGCTGAAGGCAGAGGCTTTAACCCACTGAGCCACCCAGGTGCTCCACACGTGTTCCATTGATGCAAACAAAAACTTAACACTATGGGACCAGAGCACAGATAGGTTGCCGGGCCAGAAAAAAGTCAGAGGTAAGACTGGAAATGTTTGGCTGGGGCCTAAGCGAGAAGGACCTAGATAGTGTACCCCTGGGGGATTTCAATCAGGGTAAAAGGATGAGATCCATGAGTGCAGGGGGCAGAGTAGACTGGAGCAGGCAAGGTGGGAAGCAAAGACATCAGTCAGCCCCGCAGTTGGTCAAGGAGCCTGGGCCCCTGTCTTCTGCGTGCTGAGTACCAGGGTTACCGTGGTTAGCCAAGTGCAAAATCCTTGCCCTCACAGTATTACGCTCTTTTTTTTTAAAAGATTTTATTTATTTATTTGACAGACAGAGACCACAAGTAGGCAGAGAGGCAGGCAGAGGGAGAGGGGGAAGCAGGCTCCCTGCTGAGCAGAGAGCCCAATGCGGGGCTCGATCCCAGGACCCTGAGATCATGACTTGAGCCAAAGGCAGAGGCTTTAACCTGCTGAGCCACCCAGGCGCCCCAGTATTTACACTCTTGAAGGAGGAGGTGGGAGTAAACTGAGAAGGTGGCACATCAAGGGATGGTGAGTGCTAAGATGCAAAGATAAACAGTGTGGAGGGGACAGAGGCTGAGGGCGCTCCTAGCTGACATAGATGACATTGGAGTAAAGACCTGACTTGAGCTATGGGGCTAGAAGGGCCCCCCAAAAAAGCAGCAAGTTTCCTGAGGTAGGCACGGCAAAGGATCGGCAAGGAGGTGCCTGGAGCCGAGCGCGCTCAGAGGACAGTGTTAGAAGATAAGGTTGGAGAAGTCACGAATAACCAGAACGTGGAGGGCCTTCCAGGTCATGCTGGGGACTTCGGGTTTTATTTGGAGTGGGCTGAGATCTGGAGCACGTGAGTGACATCATGTGACTTAGAGTTTTAAAGTGATCATGCTGGACACCTGGGTGGCTCAGTCGGTTAGGCATCTGCCTTCAGCTGGGGTCATGATCCCAGGGTCCTGGGATCAAGTCCTGCGTCCGGCTCCTTGGCTCATCAGGGAGCTTCCTTCTTCCTCTGCCTGCCGCTCCCCCTGCTTGTGTGCTCTCTTTCTGACAAATAAGTAAGTAAAATCACCAAAAAACGTGATCACTCCGGCTGCTCTGTGGAGTAGAGACAGAGGGAAGTAGGGTAGTTTGTTCATAGACCGGAAACTCTGTGTGCGTATGTGTGTTTCCGGTGCTCAATTCTGATCTGTGGGACTATCCATCTGCTTGGAGAGGCAGTACCACACTGTTTGTATCACTCTGGCTTTCCAGGACACCTTAGTATCTGGCAGAGTGACACTGAAGTGTTTAGATTTTGTATACAACATTGCCATAATCTATTTGCAGTATTGGATCAGGGCTGGTGACATTTTAGTGGAGTTAAAGAGATTTCCCATGGGTGTAATTTAGGAATCATACAAACCATCAGAGTGCCCTTTAACAATAATAGCCTCCCTGATCAGTGGGTTTTAGGGTCTCCTACAATTTGGCCTCCAATCACTTGCCTGGTTGTGTCTCCTCCTTGCTCCTATTTATGTGCCAAGCCTTTTGGACATCCCAGCCAAACCAGAATGCCCTGAATATATTCTACACTTTCCTGCTTTTGTGCCTTTCTTTACTTATGTTGCTTCTCCTCCAGGGTACTTTCCCTCTTGCTAGGGCTCTATGAGAAATTGTACCTACAAGTCTCGTGTCAGACACCACTTTCCGCACAAAGCCTTTCTTGATGCTCCCAACGTAATATGATCTCTGCCTCCCCTGCATCTTGATACCATTTGCTTGGCCTTTTCTTTCTGTCCTTTACCTTACTGGACCTTGTCTGAGTCATTTGTGTACCTGCCCCATGAGTTCTTGAGAGCAGGGGTTAGCCCTTACTCTTTTCAGTCTCCCTAGCACCCCAAGAACTGCATGCAGCAGGTGTCTGATGATTGCCTGGGGAGCTAAATTTGGTGGAATCACTCAGTTGTTTGGTTTATTCCCATCAGGTCCCTTATTTCCAGGGGAAATACCGAGTTGTTGGTTATAGTATAGTATAGTATAGTATAGTATAGTATAGTACAGAGTCGTTATACCACTATATTATACATCTGACTATATATATGACTATATATATGACATATATAGTCAGATGTATAATATAGTAGTATAACGACTCTATACTACATATATATATATATAATATAGATATATATATATAAAGCATTGGGTGTCATCTGTATTTCAATTAAAACAAATGTTGGGTATAAATTCTGCTTTCTGTCCCTTGCTCCCTTTTTCTGTTTTAAAGAAACTTGTTTACTGATAGAGCTTGGGTCATATGAGATCCATGACCAAATGACATGTGTTTTCTTTGAATGCCTGTTCAAAGTGTTTCCTGCCCAGCACGTCCTTCCTCTGGACTTAGCTTCACGGGCAGGAGAGTCCGGTGGCGAATGGAAACTGATTTCTTGACTTCGTCTTCATCAAACTGAGGGACTGGCTTTGTTTTGGCATCCGGGAGGTCTGAACAGAGGTGAGCGACGAAAGACAGACGCATGGGCTCAGAGGATAACACCAAAGCCCGCTTGTCTGCTTTGGGAGACACTGGGCCGTTCCTGAGTATAACTGCAGCGTTTCGGGGACGCCGAGTGACAGGTAGTGTGTCTGGAGCTAAGAAATTGCCAGCGCAGCCGTCCCTATTACATTACAGTGGGGTAAATCACCTTCAGTTTGAATCATGTTTCTTTTGAGAATCACAGAATTCACATGGAAAAGCAAGTAAATTAGATGGCACGTTTGGACGTGGTCCTAAGACTGGAAACTTGGGGACAGGATGGTACAGAGAAGAGCTTAGTCCTTAGGCAAGTACATCTCCCTCAGCCCTTTTCCTTCACGTGCAAATAATGACCCACCTTGCATGGTACTTGTCAGAATTAAATGACAGTCTGTAAAGGAAGACCGCAGGCATTCCTGAATGCATCAGACTTGCCTCTGTTCAAGGCCCCTTGTGATGGGCTGGGGACCAGTCTCATTGACATCACCTGTGGGCTTGTAAGACACTTATAAGAGATTTCAGTGTCAGACCCTTCTCAGACCCTCAGAATCAGAACGTGCATTTTAGCCAGTTCCCTGGGCCAGTCACTCGCACATTAAACTTCGAGAAGCAGGGCTCTTGGTGCAGCCTCTCAAAAACAAGCAGAGAGTCATCCCAACAGGCTGGGACCTGGTTTGTCTTAACTAGTGGACCTCAACATCCCATCTGCGGTAACACCACCAATGAGGACAGCACCGTTTTGTTGTCAATTTCTGGTGAGTTTCACAACAGGAAAGGGGAAATCAATTCCAACTTTTGAAAGTCCTCAATGGGACACGAATAACTTTTTAAATTATCAGCTGAGCCTTGGCCTGAATGTTGGCCTAAGAGAGGACGGCAGGCTGTGGTGCGAAAGAGGCATTATTTAAAATAAAAATAGCCGTTCTCATTAGTTTCTTTCAACAAAGCAGAGTTTAAATTACGTCTTAAATGAATTCATTTGGCTTGTAAAGTTCACGGGTATGTTATTTTACATAAATTCCAAGATTAGGAGACCAGGGGCTCCCAGCGTCTACTAAAAAGCCTTTCCCAGCCCCAGGTAGGGACGTAATAGTTCACCTGCTGGGACTAATTTCCAAAGAGGTGGAAGTGCCTGGCGACACAGTCTTTTAGCCCAGCAAATTGGACAGCTTCTCTTTTTAAAAGGACATTATTATGGGCTAATATGTTTCATGTGCCTCTCAACATATTACACTGCTTTTAGTTACAATCAGGACATAAAATGTTCAAAAATTAGGATTTGCAGGACATTACCACTGTGGAAAAGCTGTTCTTCCCGGCCGCCATTGCAGGCTTGGAAGGTAGCTTTCATTTACTCTTTTATTTTATTATTTTTTAAAGATTTTACTGATTTATTAGAGAGAGAGAAAGAGAGAGAGTGAATGCATGAGCGAGGTGGAGGGACAGAGTGAGAGGGAGAAGCAGACTCCCCGCTGAGCAGGGAGCCCCATGCAGGACTAGATCCCAGGACCCCGGGATTATGACCTGAGCTAAAGGCAGATGCTTAACCCACTGAGCCACCCAGGCACTCCTTGTTTACTCTCTTCTTTTAATCTCCTTTACTACTTTACTTCACCCTCTATCCATTTTGATCCTGAGTGGTATAAAATAAACAAATAATAGGAGAAATCTAGAAAAGTATGATTTTTTAAAACAGGACTGTTTCTAGTGATTAACCTTAGCAATGGATTAACCTTCTATATTTCTGTCAACCAAAGAATTTGACTGAATAAGATATTGCCAAGAACACCAACCAACCAGACATCTAGGAAATAGCACCAGCTAGGAATAGCACCAGGGTTTAGCTATCATCTTAAATCTTGAAGCTGATAACTCCAAACGTTATGTAAGTAGCTCCCCGCTTTCCTGTAGAAAGCAGTTCTGAAAATACAGGCAAAAATCTGATGTATCAAAGTCAAACAGTAGACTCGTATATTCCTGGGGACATGGGAGGGGGTCGATTCCCAGAGAATTAAAAAAATGATGTAGAAATCCTGAATTATACCTTACTTTCTCATCATAATATTCAAAATACGTTTTCATAATTTTATTTCTGTCCCATAATTGTAATCCTTTTGCTTACACTTGAAGACAGAAATGCCTTAAGCCCAATGAAAATCTAACTGAAGGGGCGTTTGGGTGGCTCAGTCGTTAAGCGTCTGCCTTTGGCTCAGGTCATGATCCCAGGGTCCTGGGATCAAGTCCCGCATGGGGCTCCCTGCTTGGCTGGAAGCCTGCTTCTTCCTCTCCCACTCCTCCTGCTTGTGTTCCCTCCCTCGCTGTGTCTCTCTCTCTCTCTGTCAAATAAATTAAAAAAATCTTTTTTTAAAAAAAGAAAATCCAACGAAGCTAAATATTTACCATGTTACCGCATATCCAGTGATTTCCCTGTTTGTCTCAGTTAAATTTGAGATCATGTTTCCTGTCAGTAGTAATAATCCTTTGGTTTTTCTGAATTTATGTTTATTCTTTTCTTAAAAAAGATTTGAGAGAGTGCGTGAGTGAGCCCATGAGCAGGAGGGGTAGAGGGAGAAGGAGAGAGAAACTCAAGCAGACCTTGAGCTGAGCATAGAGCCCGACATGGGGCTCGATCTCATGACCCTGAGATCACGACCTGAGCCGAAACCAAGAGCCAGATGCTTAACCGACTGCGCCACCCAGACATCCCTCCATTTATTCTTATGAGGAAGAGTATAATACAATATTCTAAAATGTCCTCAGAAGACACTGCTGAGCGCACAGGCCAAGCTCTTTTAAGCCACTGTCCAGGCTTGGCATAATAGAACACATTCAGCAAAATGCCTGATGAGTTGATGAGACTGGAAACATTAGAGAGAATGCCAAAAAACCAGCTCTTTCCATTAATTCGGAGGAAGAGATCAGCCAACAGTTTGCAATGCCATAGACAAATGGTAACTGAGGGTTTCACCGGCTCACATGTGCGCTACAGTACACGCGAGCACCATCAGTTGCTTTAATCTTAGCACATCAAACACCTAAATGAAGCCATTCAAGGAAGGGGAGTAAGAAGCAGTGGAAATTTGTCTATATTCCAGAAGAATGGCCATAGCTTTCTCAGAGGTAGATTGTTGGATAACTGGTAATTAGATCAAGTGGGCAAGGATTAATGGCACTGACAGCACTGTGCTAGGCTTGGGTGGGGAGGGTAGAGAAAAACAGTAGAAGATGAATTACTTTGTCTTCCGGTAATTGAACCATATTGCCAGCGAGACAAATCTCATACATGTGAACCAATTAGAGAATGACAGGATCAGGTCACACCATCAGAAAGGAGACATCGATCCCAAATCAGTCCACACACATCAAAATTAGCTTGAGAGCTCCCCGAAGTACAGTAGCCTACACTCCTACACCGTGGCCATAAATGTCCCATATAATGACATTCCCTCAGTCTGCCCAGGATATGCAGCTCTGGGTCCAAACCCACCACAACAAAGAGAACTGACATGGCATTATCATTCTGTAACTAGGAGACCATCAATCAAGAAGAATCAATTTCAGGGGCGCCTGGGTGGCTCAGTGGGTTAAAGCCTCTGCCTTCAGCTCAGGTCATGATCCCAGGGTCCTGGGATCCAGCCCCGTATCGGGTTCTCTGCTCAGCAGGGAGCCTGCTTCCTCCTCTCTCTGCCTGCTTCTCTGCCTACTTGTGATCTTTGTCTGTCAAATAAATAAACAAAATCTTTTAAAAAAATTAAAAAAAAAGAAGAATCAATTTCACCTGCCAATTTTCAATGACATTCATTTCAGAATTCTCTTACGGCAATATAAAAGCAACCCAATGAGGCATCTTTGTCTTGGTTCTACTGGGATTTGCTTCCAGAATCATCACTGGAAAGCCCAGCCTAGCCAAGAGGAAGGGTCTAAGTCCTGAAAGGGGATGAAGTTGGAAAGATGTCTTGGTGGATTTTTGTGCACTTGAATCACCGGGCAGCTGGCTGCCTCGACTCCCCTCTCCTCCCAAAAGCGATGTGGGGGGCTGCCGTTTCCTTTCTTTGCAGAAATCATTATCATGCAACCTGACTTGCCCTGACTATCAGCGGATGATTTGGATTTTTAGATTTGACAACCTTGGCAGAGCGTGCCTAGGACTCTACAGGGTTAACACAGGGGGACAGGGCTCCATATAAAAGATGAGGACAATCTGAGCTTTTCCTTGGCCCAGGCGCAGAGCAAACCATAGAGACCAGTTCAAACCAGGGACTAACTGGAAGCTGCAGCACCTGGCATGTAGCCACTAGCCACATGGGGTGATCGAGCCCTTGAAAAGTGGCTAGTTTGAATTGAGACGCGCTGTCAGGGTAAAATACACACCCGATTTTGAAGGGTTAGTGTGAAAGAGAAAAGATGTAAATTATCTGAGTAATAACTACGTTGGCCTTATGTTAAAATGAGGATATTTGGCATATACTGAGTTAAATAAAATATACACTAATAGTGAATTTCAGCGGTCTCTTTTCACATTTTTAAAATGGGGCTACTGGAAAAATTCAAATTCTATATGTGGCTTGCATTATAGTTCTATTGGCAGCTGTTGCTGATGGAAAACGCTGTGTTGCCAAATGCTGCTCTCAGGAGGTAAAAAAAAACCCTTTCAGTTCATCTTCAGATGCCCAAATAAATCTCGTCCCCCCCCACTGCAACAAAAATATTACAATAATAAAGCATTTGTGTCAACCAAAAAGTATCCCAAAGTCTTTTGCGCCTGTAGGGAGACCTGCTGCCAATAAGGCATTAAATCTGAGGGAAACATTTCTGCAATTACTGATCAAATACAATACAGCTAAATTTCACCTCCAGCATATCATTTTGATAATGGGTATGGAAATTATCCATTCAATAGCTATTCAAAAATAACTCAGGAAGATTGGTTACTAGATACTTCACAGACCTTCGGAATAATCCTTTCTAATCAGGCTGGAGAATTCAATAGGCAACATTTGCTGTGGACAAAATAACCTTTCGGGGGGTTGCAAGGCTGCGGGCTTGCCCCTTCTCCCGCTAGCTGGCCAGGAGGAGAATTTGCAAGCAAGCAAAAAGGCAGAGACGGTTTTCCTGGGGGCCGAGCGGCTGCTGCCCACTACCCAGCGATGCAGACAGCTGCGCCTGCAAGTGAAGTGAGGCGCCTTAGTACTTATCAATCAGGAATCAGCAGGGCCTCTAGAGTTGTCCTCATTAAATTTAAAGTATATTCTCTCCCCAGCAGCAAACGTCTCCAGTGCCATCCATTTCTGCACAGCCAATTTTAGGCAATCAAAGAGTGTTGGCTTCATCACTGTCTCCGAACAGATCTCCAGCTTGACGCAGCTCTTCCCAGCTTCCCTGATCTGGGACAACGAGCAGCTCTCCCCCTCTGGTCGCCACCAACTCGTCACTGCCTCTGAGCCTTTTCGGATCCTTTTATCTTCTCACCGCCTTTCTCAGGGCAGGATGCTTTTGTCCGTAAAATATGCCACTCCTGCCCGTCCCAGCAGAAATGCTCCTTCATTCGTATTCATCTCTGGGTCCCGCATCTCCCGGTTCTTAGCACGCGGTGGGCGCTTGATGTTGGATGATGGGCACTTGCTTACTTACTCGAGAAGCCCATGTGGGGAGGTGGAAAAGAACAGGGTCACTAACTGGGATCAGGAAACATCGCTCTCCACCTGATTAGCTATATGACACCTAGGCAAGTCACTTAGTCAATCTTTGCCTCAGTTTCTTTATCTGAAACCTGGGTGTAGTTATAACTCCTTCCAAATGGGATTATCGTGAGACTCAAATGAGAGACTGGCAAAGCCTGAACTATAGACTTCGGTTCGTTCATTGTGGAGAGCTGGACAAACCCTTATTGTGTGCAACGCGAAGGAGAAGGAGCCAGGTGTATGATGGCAAACAGTGGCTGGAAGGGGGAAGAGGGAAGGGAAGGAGGTGGCATTTGCATGGACCAGAAGGAAGAAGCAGGTTTTGCTAGATGGAGGAGGAAGATGTGAAAGGCAGCATGGGGGTGTTCAAAGGCAAGAGATAGGTTTGGGAGATCTTGGAGCACTTCGTGCGGCTGGAGATTGGAGCTCAGAGCTCTCAGGGGAGATGGAGCTGCGGCTGGCAAGACGCGCTCCACCGGGTTGCAGTGGGCTTGGAGCGCAGACGGAAGAATCGAAATTCAAGCCCCACAGCTAAGGGTAGGCTGGAGAGAGTTTTTGGAACAGTTTTGCTGTCTGGAAATTTCACTCTAGCGGTTAACTAAGGAACGGGAAGAAGGTGTGTAAGGGCAAGAGACAGAAGAACAGGCGGAGAATGACTAATTCAAAACCTATAAATCCACATTTCCCTATGGATTCTCCAGAACCCTAGTCCGGAGAGAGTGTCTGTGAATCACGGCCTCTGAGGCTAAATATTTGGGAAATGCTGCCCATTACAGGCCCCTCTTGAATATTCAAAAACCACATTAGCGTATTCTTCTAGTCTCCGAGAAGTCTTTGTTTAATCTAGCATTTTCTAAATTTCATGGACGGCAGAATTCCTTTTGTTCCCCACGGAAGACCCAGTAACACTAGCGTTCATCTGTGTCAAAGTCACGAAAGACAGTGGGACACAGAGAGATGCTTACACGTTGGAGGAGACTAAAGAGATTTGATAACAAAATGCATCATAGAGTTCTGGGTTTGGGCCTGGAACACAAAAAGGACATGAGTGGAAAGCCTTGGTGAAATCCAAGTGAAGCCTGAAGTTTAGTTACTAGTACTGTACTAATGTTAACAGTCTTAGCTTTGACAAATTTACTGTGGTTATATAAGATGTTCACACCAGAGAAAGTGGAACAAACAATACACAGAAACTCTCTGTAGTCTTTGCAGTTCTTCTGTCCTCCTAAAATTAATTCAAAATAAAAAAAATTAGGGATGCCTGGCTGGCTCAGTCGGTGGGATATGCGACTCTTGATCTCAGGGGTCATGAGTTCAAGCCCTGCATTGGGTACAGAGTTTACTTAAAAAAATAAATAGGGGCGCCTGGGTGGCTCAGTGGGTTAAAGCCTCTGTCTTCGGCTCAGGTCATGATTCCAGGGTCCTGGGATCGAGCCCCGAAATCGGGCTCTCTGCTCAGCAGGGAGCCTGCTTCCTCCTCTCTCTCTCTGCCTGCCTCTCTGCTTATTTGTGATCTGTGTCTGTCAAATAAATAAATAAAACCTTTAAAAAAATAAATAAATAAAATCTTAAAAAACCAAACCAAAATGAAATATTTAAAAAATACTAGTGTCTGGGGGTGCCTGGGTGGCTCAGTCTGTTAAGTGCCCAACTCTTGGTTTCCGCTCAGGTCATGATCTCAGGGTTGTGAGATCGAGTCCTGGGTCAGGCTCCACATTCAGCAGGGAGTCTGCTTGGAATTCATTCTCTCTCTCACTCTCTCAAAATAAATAAATACATCGTTAAAAAATACTAGTGTCCATCTAAACAGACTCTGGAAGTTGTGGGATAAACTGATCTTAGGCACATCCAGGTTTAATAACGTATTTCATTTTTTTAGCACTTGGAAATAAACATAATCTTTTATTTTTACTAGAAAAAATTAAACTCTCCTTCAAAATCTTACCATCAATATAAGTAAAAAAAATCTAGCAACATCTAGCACATAATCAAAGGCCAGTAAATCCAAGTCCTTTTTTCCCTTCCTCCCTTCAATTTAGAGAACAATATTGCTGAGCTGTTACTTAGAAACACAATTTTATTTAACCAAAAAGCTATGCTTAAAAGTTGGAGAGCTATATAAGAGCTTGTTCCCTTTGCACAGAAGAGAGAGAAGATGAAAAGGGCATCTGGTGCTCGGTTATCAAATCTTCCTTGGGCAGATAGGAACTGATCACACAATGCCCAATGTTCTGTTAATTAAATAATTACTTTATTTAATTAAATAAATTAAATAATTTAATATTTAATAATTATTAAATTGTTAATAATTATTATTGTGTGTTAATTATGTGTTAATTATTATGCTAATTAATAATTAATGTTATGTGTTATTATGTTACATATTATAACATATGCTATATGTTAATAACATATAATATGTCATATGTTATTAATTATGTTAATTAATATGTTAATTATGTGTTAATTATTATGTGTTAATTAAATAATAAATAGGAAAGCCTAAGATAATGTCTTTTTTTTTTCCTGAGCGCCTAAAATGACCTTAAAAATGTGCAGAGTGTGAAATAAGTAAATTACATACAATCAATGGAGGTCAAAAGAGGTTAAGTTTTAAAAGAAATTCGTAACATAAAACATACACGTGGTGTAAACGATATTCTTCGCCCCCCAAAACACACACGCATGCACATGCCTGTGCTCCCCTCCTTCTCAGGGGTCTATCAGCGTCAAGGTTTGCCCAGTGGTGGGTAAAGGAACACTGATAGGCTTAAAGGAGATCAAGTGCATTTTATGAGTCTATAGCTCAGGAGAGGTGCCTGTCAGCCTGGGGAACGTGGCATTCTTCTCAGGGCGCTGGTCTCAGCACCCCATTGCCTGGATCTACAGTTCATTGGGCATCTGGAGTCCCCCCAGGGTGTCTATGACCGCATCTCTGACTGATTGACTTTATTCCCTGTCATCTGGTCTGTGTTGAGAGAAAACAATGTCCTGACCTCTGATAGTTTACGAAACTTCAGTGATTTTTTAAAAAGATTTATCTATTTATTTTAGAGAGAGAGAGAGCAGAGAGAGGGCAGAGGGAGAGAAAGAATCTCCAGCAGACTCCCCACTGAGTGCAGAATACGATGTGTGGGGCTCAGTCTCACAACCCCTGAGATCATGACCTGAACCAAGGCCAAAAGTCAGTCGCTCAACCGACTGAGCCACCTAGGTGCCCCTAAACTTAAATGATTCTGTCCACACGGCCTGTAAGGTTTGGGAAAAAGGGGTGATATGGCTGTCTCTCACAAAGTCTGGGCTTCTGGGCTCTCAGCTGCCAGTATGTATACCCCACAGTGAATGAGAGCAACCTATACCCCTAAGGGGACCCCAATTAAACCACAGGGTCAGGTCAGGTGAAGCAAAGGATGTTCTCTACTGGATGTTATGAGTCTAGAACAGTCAGGGAAAAGAGAGGGGGAAATTGCCTGGGGGTGAGAGACAGCCGAGGCAGCTGCCCTAGACCAGCTGGGATTCTGGTCCAAGTTGAACCCCTGCCAACCCAAGACACCAGTCATCTCAAGGGACTATGAGGGCGGATGGGGACATACGTCATCCTTCCATTTGGAAGGAATAGAATCATTCTTACTAATGTTCATGATATAAACAGCTTTATTTTACTCTACACTGTTAGTCCCCCGAGGAGGCTGACTAGGATATAGATGGAAGCTGGAAGGAAGCAGATTTCAGACCAAAATAAGAACGAACTTGTAGTAGAAAGAGCTTGCTAAAGACAAGCGAGGCAGCCTCCGGGCGTAGTGAGGTCACTCTGGGAGTCCTCAAAGCAGAAGATGAAATGCCATTTGGCAGGAAAGGTGTGGAGAGGAGAGGAATCAAACATCATCGGGGACGGAGAAGCTCAAAGGACTCTCCTTGAAGCAAAGATCCATCTATCTGACTTTGGCAAACAAAGACACACACACACACACACACACACACACACACACACTCTTCCCCTCAGCTCAGGGCCCTCAGAATCAGCCGAGTGGGAATTAGAGTGTCCCACCAGGTGAGTGTGGACCTGGGGAAGGACGTGCTGTGTACGGGGCGGGTAGCAGGAGTCACCTAAGGGAAGGGGGCAGACAAGGTTCTGTTGGGGAAAAGCAGCAATTGTTAGGGAAGACGATCCGAGGTTTTTAGGGTTTCCTTTAAAAGTCTAAACTTCTTGGGGCACTGGGGTGGCTCAGTTGGTTAAGCCTCTACCTTCTGTTCAGGTCATGATCTCCGGGTCTTGGGATCGAGCCCCACATTGGGCTCCCTGCTCAGTGGGGAGCCTACTTCTCCCTCTCTCCCCTCCTTGTGCTCTCTCTCTCTCTCAAATAAATAAATAAATAAATAAATAAATAAAAATTTTAAAAAGGATAAGTCCTTTGATTAAAAAAAAAAACAAAACTCTAAACTTCTTGGGACACCTGGGGGCTCAGTCAGTTAAGCAGCTGCCTTTGGCTCAGGTCATGATCCCAGGGGCAGCCTGCTTCTCCCACTGCCTGCTGCTCCCCCTGCTTGTGTTCCTGCATGTGCACGCACTCTCTCTCTGACAAATAAATAAAATCTTGAAAAAAGGTAAAAGTCTAAATTTTTTCTAATTTTTTTAAAAGATCTTATTTATTTATTTGAGAGAGAGTGGGAGAAGGGGTAGCAGCAAAGGGAAAGGGAAGAAACAGACTCCCCACCGAGTTGGAAGCCTGACACAGGACTTGATCCCAGGACCCCGGGATGGTGACCTGAGCTGAAGGCAGACGCTTAGCTGAGCCACCCAGGCGCCCCTAAACTTCTTTACTAGCTAGGGTCACCTAGTTCTTCCTTAACGCATTTGCAAAACTCCTGTTAGACTGAAGAAGAGGGGAAATGGATATTCCCACTAGTTCATGATAATTATCAAAATAGCTAGTATTTAAGTGTTCATTATGCTCCAAGCCTAAGAACTTTTACCTGCATTTAATTAATTTAATCCTCACCACAGGCCTCTGAGGTAGGCACTGTGTTCACTCCCAGTTCACAGATGAATAAACTGAGGCTTGGGGTTGTTAAGGGACATGCTATGGGCCCACAGCTATAGATGGCAAAGGACTTGAACTTATATAGTCCTGCTCTAGAGCCTGTGCTATTAATTACTGGAGAATAATGCCAAATGGAATATATCAGGATTGTTGGGACCTGACTGTTTGAGGCTTCAGCACTTCAAGGAGAAGAGAAGGAAATTACAGTCAGGAGGCAAGGACCTCTCCCTGTAGCTCGTTTGGCTCAGCTTCCTCCTCGTCAGGACTTTAGCCCCGCACAACGTGGCAGTCTCCGTGGGATGGGCAAGGGCAAGGGCAAGGGCAAGGCCATGCTCTTCTATAGGCACCAGGGAAAGGTCTGGCTATCCTCTGGCCCAGAGCAGACGGGTTGGGAACGTCTGAATAAAGTTTTTCCTCTCAGGACGCCTGGGTGGCTCAGTTGGTTAAGTGGCTGCCTTCAGCTCAGGTCATGATCCCAGCGTCCTGGGATGGAGTCCCACATCCGGCTCCTTGCTCGGCAGGGAGCCTGCTTCTCTCTCTGCCTCTGCCTGCCACTCTGTCTGCCTCTCTCTCTGACAAATAAATAAAATCTTTAAAAAAAAAAACTTTTCCTCTCCTCCCCAGCCCAGAGTGGGGTTGATGGTTTGGTTTCTCCCCCCTCATTGTTTTTCCTGAAAAATGAAGATGAAAAGCAGATCTTTTCATTTAGCCATCTTGTAACTCATTAGGGCCGCTGTCTTGAAAACACATCTTTGTCAAGGTCATGATCAAATTAAGATCTTTGGGGACGCCTGGGTGGCTCAGTTGGCTAAGCGGCTGCCTTCAGCTCAGGTCATGATCCCGGCGTCCTGGGATCGAGTCCCACATCGGGCTCCTTGCTCAGCGGGGAGCCTGCTTCTCCCTCTGCCTCTGCCTGCCACTCTGTCTGCCTGTGCTCGCTCGGTCTCTCTCCCTCTCTCTCTGACAAATAAAAAAATTAAAAAAAAATTAAGATCTTTGTGGATCTTTACGGATCCACCATTCCTGGAATTTCTCCCAACGAAAGAGACCGATGGCAGTTTCGCACCCTTAGGATTGACAGAGAATGGAATTCAGCAGCAGAGAGAAGATCCTTTGTGTGAGAATACCGTCGTACCTAAGTAAATAAATAGAAAACAAATATAGACAGTTCTATCTAAAAGCAGTCCCATAGTCTCCCTGGGCTTCTCTCTAAAAGAGCCTGGGTACAACCCAGCAGCCACTCTCTATATTTGGCTGGTTCCACAATAAAGGAAAGATTAATTAATGACCTCTACGGCTCAATATGTCCTTCAAACATATTCCCCCATCCTTTACCCCATTTTCTTTGTTGCTTTCCAATACCAGAGACAACAGGGTACGCACTTCTGTCGAACAATAGATTATTATCCTAATTACAGTTGCCTGGTGTTTTCTACACTTTTACCATTTTATTAAAACCAATTATCTGAGAAGAACCAATCTTTTATTTTTTAAGAACCAATTTTTGTAATACCTACCCTATTGTTCTCATTTCTCTCTGATTCTGATGAGGTCTTTTCAAAGGGTATTTTAGTCATAATTATAAACTGTAGGGCAATTGTTCAAAAGCTGGGTCCAGGAAATATTTTGTTGAGATTAATTTTTCTTATACTTGTTTTTTTTTAAACTAGCCACTTAATAAACATATTTCTTTTCTATAAGGCAAGCCCACTGTCTAGAAACGAAAGCGTGATTTCAAAGATAGAATAGTTTAGAAAAGTATAAAATAGGAAATACAAATGTTTTTTGTTTTATGAGATGAATCTATCCTTTGCAGATGAGTGGGTGGGAGAAAAAAGAGCTTCAAATTCAAGCATTCCTTCCTGGTTACAGGGAGCCTCTGATAGCTATTTTATGTCGGCTTTTGGTCATCTCAGAAATCCATGGCATTGGGACTGTATTTTTTTAAAAGTCGGTCTCAGCCAAAAATCATTTGGGTGAAGAGGCTGATGAGTCCAAAGCAGAAGGCAGGCGGGAACTATGGGTTAGGGGGATTCAAGTGACACCCTGCGTCTAAACATGAAACCTCTTGTCCATCAACTTTCAAATGTTTCGAATGTCTCAAAGTAAGGAATACAGCCAACGTCACTTAGACATCTGTGTCCATGCACGCCATGAGCACAAACACAGCGTACCTGCTCTCTTACTACCCGGCAGGCACTACCCTCTATCGTACATCATCCTACTCCCACGTTAACCCATACCATTTCTTTCTATGGTATTTTTTTAAATTTATTTATTTATTTATTTGTCAGAGAGAGAGGGAGAGAGAGAGTGAGCCCAGGCAGACAGAGTGGCAGGCAGAGGCAGAGAGAGAAGCAGGCTCCCTGCCAAGCAAGGAGCCCGATGTGGGACTCGATCCCAGGACGCCAGGATCATGACCTGAGCCGAAGGCAGCCGCTTAACCAACTGAGCCACCCAGGCGTCCCTTTCTATGGTATTTTTGAACATGCTGGTTGTAATCTCAGGACCCGTGCATGGGTCATGGCCAGCAGTTTGAAAAGCACAGTTCTTGGAGCGCCTGGATGGCTCAGTCGGTTAAGCATTCGACTCTCGGTTTTGGCTCAGGTCATGACCTCAGGGTTGTGAGATGGAGCCTTGCAGGGCTCTGTGTTGGGTGTGGAGCTTGCTTAAGATTCTCTCTCTCTCTGCCCTTCCCTTCCCTCTCTAAAAAAAAAATGAAAGCAGGGTTCTTGGTAGGATTTAGGGTAAGAGGGGTCATTCTGGGGATGACTGATGAAACACTCTTTTTACCGCACAACACCCCCTGCCCCGGGGCCTGCATTGCTAGTGCCCTGCTGTGGCTGCACGGGGCTGGGTGCCTCGTGGCTCCTGGGGGAGAGCATTGGCCCCACTCCTGGGGGTTGCTCTTCATGTAAGCCTCAGAGATTCAATTTCACGAAGCTTCTCAGTGACTCTGCCGACTCTCCAAGATGCCCATTTGTCCACGCTTTCTTCTGCTCTGTCCTGCAAGCTTGGCGGGCGGAAGGGGCAGCGGGGTGGGGGGGAGGGTTCCTGGCAAGGAGTCCATCTGATGGTGGGCGACTCAACGTGATGGGTGTGTCATCTAAGTATGAATGGGATCCAAATCCGTGTGTCTACAGAAAGTGGCAACTAACTGTACTTTGCTCTCAGCTTTCTGCCTTTATAAATCAAGTAGATAGGCTAGAAGGATTGCCAATGAAACCTTTTTTTTTTTTTTTTTAGGGAAAACAAACGGGTTCCGTTTCTGCTTTCATTTCTTCTTCTTCTTCTTCTTCTTCTTCTTCTTCTTCTTCTTCTTCTTCTTCTTCTTTTTTTAAAAGAGTTTATTCATTTATTTGACAGACAGAGATCACAAGTAGGCAGAGAGGCAGGCAGAGAGGAGGAAGCAGGCTCCCCACTGAGCAGAGAGCCCAATGCGGGGCTCGATCCCAGAACCCTGGGATCACAACCTGAGCCACCCAGAAGCCCCTTCTTTTCTCCTTCTTCTCCTTCTTCTTCGCTTTCTTCTTCTCCTTCTCCTCCTCCTTTTCCTCTCCATCTCCTCCCCACCTTCTTCTTCTTCTTCTCCTTCTTCGTCTTCATCTTCTTATCAGTGACACCTCATCTCTGTTCTTTAGCCATTTAAGGTAAGTCCCATTTCCAGAACAAGCTGTAATTGCTTTTCATTTCACTCTGGAGGTTCTCTGCTTTGGAGACCAGAATGTTAGACTAATCACACACAGGCACATGCACGATGGACCTTCCCGAGTGATTGAAATGTTCTGTACTTTCATAGGGCTGTGGATTATCCCGGTGTGTGCATTTGTCAAAACTCACTGGAGGGGCGCCTGGCTGGTTCAGTGGGTTAAGCCTCTGCCTTCAGCTCAGGTCATGATCTCAGGGTCCTGGGATGGAGCCCCGCATCGGGCTCTCTGCTCAGCAGGGAGCCTGCTTCCCCCTCCCCCTCTGCCTGCCTCTCTGCCTACTTGTGATCTCTCTGTCAAATAAATAAAGTCTTAAAAAATTTTAGGAAAAATTCATATTCATTGTAGCAAAATGTGAAAATGTGAACAAGCAATGTAATTTTGACAAGCCTCTGTAATCTTCCCATGCAAGGACTAGACGCTCCCCACATCTATCACACCGGATTTTTCCTATGCTTACAAATCCATGCTGACATATGGATATTTTAAAAACCAGGATCCTACCACATATGCCAATTTTTCATTTAACTATGTATCATGGACATCTTTGTATATCCGTAAAAATGGACTGAAGTAACTTTTTCCATGGCTACATGGGATCCCAGTGTACAGATAGATCATCATTTCTTTATTCAAAAAAATTGGGGAGGTCTGGGTGGCTCTGTCGGTCATGTTTCTGCCTTCAGCTCAGGTCATGACCTTGGGATCCTGGGATCCAGCCCCACATAGGACTCCCTACTCAGTGGGGAGTCTGCTTCTCCCTC
This sequence comes from Mellivora capensis, assembly GCA_004024625.1. Taxonomy (NCBI): domain Eukaryota; kingdom Metazoa; phylum Chordata; class Mammalia; order Carnivora; family Mustelidae; genus Mellivora; species Mellivora capensis. The sequence goes on from PISX010012889.1 coordinate 48,749, forward strand.
TCCCTCTGCCCCTCCCTCTGCTCATGCTCTCTCTCTCTCTCTCTCCCTCAAATAATATTTTTAAAAATTATTAAATTTTTTTGTATTAATTTTTTTTTATTTTAAGTAAGCTCTACACCCAACATAGGGCTCAAACTCACGACCCCTCGAAATCAAGAGTGGAACACTCCACCAACTGAGCCAGCCAGGCATCCTGGCTCATCATTTCTTTAACCCATCTGCCGTTGCCAATGCAGGTTTCCCATTTTTCACTACTGCAAGCAAAATTATGATAAATGTCCCTATGTAAACATCTATTCACATACTTAACAATTATTTCCTTCAGATACGTTCTTAGAATGGAATTGCTAGATTAGCAAATACACACGTTTAAGGTTCTTGATAATTACTTCCAAAATGCCCTTCAGAAAGGACAGACCAATTTTAACCCTATCATCAGTAAATAAAAGTGCCCATTTCTTCACATGCACACCAGCAATGGGTGTTCTCATTCTTTACAACTTTAGCCAATACAATACAAGGGGGAAAAAAAGGTAGGAAATTATATTCTCAGGTGAATTTTGGACCGTTTCAGCTGAAGTTCTGCAAGATACCCTAAGTACCCCACTTCTGCCCCTTCCTTTCAGGATATGTATTGTGAAAATGCCTTCCCAAAAGTTAGTCTTTATGCTTGCCCAGTAGTGTGTCCCCTTGTCTACCCCTCACCGGCTCTGGGTATTAGTATTCATTTGCATTTTTGTCCATCCCATAACTGGCCGCTCTGGCTGAACGTTTAGTGAAATCCTTTACTCAATGCAGACCATGGATGGAGCCTCTGAATGTCGCTGCTTTCAACTGGGGGCGAGTGCTTCCCAGCACGGGGACCAGCATTTCCTGCCTTGCCTCCTGCCTGCTCTCTGGCTCCAGGGGGCGGGGCTTGCCAGAGACCTTTGGGTACTCATGGCTGCAACCTTCCAGGGAGGCTTGGCCCACAGTGACTTGTGACAGGGTTCTTTGACACCCTGTGGCCCTGGTTTGCTTGCGGTGAGCATGTGGCACTTGGCCTAGAGGAGAACAGGCTTTGCTCTGAGGTCATCAACATCCCGGGTGAGGTGGGTGTTCTCCTGTTGAGACGGATGGAGGGGGCCAAAAACGGATGACACTGAATGTGGGCTTCTCCGGGGGCATGAGCTGTAAGCCAAGGGCAGCTCTGAGCCCTGGTGGGGAAGGCCCAGGCTTCCTCTTTCCCATGAACCTCTCTTTGCTCGCTAGGTCTCAAATCCTGACGGATCCCTGTTCCGGAGGTTTCTGGGAAGTGGCGAGGAGCTCAGTTACCATCTGCGGTGTGGTCTCAGTCAACAAGTGCTCTCCAAGTTTGAGCCGAATTTCCTGGAAACTTTCAAGCCCACCCTTACTGCAATCCAGATTCCCAGCCCTAGAACTACTGAATCCGAATCTCTTATTTACAATTGTAAGGCTTGCCATTGTAAGGCCTCTGGGGTGATTGGGAAGCAATTTTAAATTTGAGTAAGAGCTCTTTTCAACTTCTTCTTAATCTTTACTGTGCATGAGTCACCTTGAGATCAAGTTCAAATGCAGATTCTGGTTCTGTAGCGCTGGGGTGGGGCCAATGATTCTCCGGTTGGGACAAGCTCCCAGGTAACACCCAGCCCGCTGGTCTGTGTCAACACTTTGACCATCAAGGCTCTAATTCTGTGCTGAGCTCCTGTCTAGTTGGGATTGCTTCTGTCTTAGAGCATGGGGTTCAGGGAATGTATCACGGAAGACGTGACGTGTCATCTGGGCCCGAGAATGAGTAGGGATGGAGGGGAGATGGGAACTGATGTTTCTGAGACCCCCCTGCTCTGATCAGATTTAAATGTGGGGCCCCTGGCTGGCTCCGTCCGTAGAGCCTGTGCCTCTTGATCTCGGGGTGGTTAAGTTAGAGCCCCACGCTGGGTGTAGAGATTATTCTACCAAAAAAATACTCCAAGTATTTTGAAAGTTTGGTATGTGAGAAATGAGAGGGAAGGTTATTTTTAATTTTTTAGATCTATTTATTTATTTTGGAGAAAGAGAGTGCGGGGTGTGTGAGGGGAGGCAGAGGGAGAGGGAGAGAATCTCAAGCAGACTCCAGGCTGTGTGTGGAGCCCGCCTGGGGGCTCGATCCTAGGACCCTGAGACCATGACCTGAGCCGATACCAAGAGCCAGAACCTTAACTGGCGGAGCCTCCCAGGCCACCCAGTTTTAAATTTTCCTTAATGGAGGTACAACACACCAACAGGGACGTGCACCAGCTTCAGGTGTACAGCTTAGTAACTTTTTTTTAAAAAAGATTTTATTTATTTATTTATTTGACAGAGAGATCACAAATAGTCAGAGAGGCAGGCAGAGAGAGAGAGAAGCAGGCTCCCCGCCGAGCAGAGAGCCTGATATAGGGCTCGATCCCAGGACCCTGAGACCATGACCTGAGCCGAAAGCAGAGGCTTAACCCACTGAGCCACCCAGGTGCCCCACAACTTAGTAACCTTTTAAACATGCCCACATCCGTGGACCCACACTCCAAATCAAGATAAAGAACACTTTCAGCATCCAAGAAACTTTCTTCAGTGCCTCCTTCAATTGATGACCCCCAAAGGTAACCACTAGTCTGATATCTAAGACCATAGGTGAGTTTTGCCTCTTCTTGAATGTCACTGAATGAAATGGTACAGGATACATTCTTCTGGCTTCTTTCAGGTCAACATTAAATGCTGGGTTCTTGCATGCATGGTACCCTCAAATAGATGCTGTTCATGCTCTTAAAATATTTTGGAAGTCTATTTTTAGCAAGATTTGTGGGGGGGGGTGTTGAAGAATTTTGACTGGAGACAACCACAGAGGAAATGAATTAGCTGATGGGAGCACCTGGAAGTGAACAAGGCAAGACTGTCGGAGCTCTCGAAGCCTCTTTTGGGTTCCTTTTCCTCTCCTTCCTGGATTGCATTTCCTGGTATGGCCTAGGCCTAGAGAGATCCCATAGAAGAGGCTACGTTTTGGGCTGAGTGATCCCTATGCAGGCAAATCCACTCAGCCACGGAACCGAATGGATGGCATGGTTCCCCTGGGCACCTGGAATTTTCTCCTTTGAGTCAGACAGAGACTCTTAGAGGAGTGACAGTAACATGAGACAGCGTGAGACATCACAAGGTCATCAACCACAAAGGGATACAGGAAAGGTGAGGAGGAAGGGATAATGCCAAATGGGAGGACTGAGGGAGACTTCCGAAAGGAGATGACATGTCGACTGGGCTTCCAGAAGGAATAAGCCAGCCAGGTGAAGAAGGGAGGGTGCTTACAGAAGGGATTTCTAAGCAGAGGGAACAGCGGGAGCCAAGATGGGATGAACTGCGGCCTTTCAGAGGCCGGTGACTCGGCCCGCACAGTGGGGCACGAGGGAGAAGGAGACGGAGAGGTGAAGCTAACAATAGGAGCGAAGTAGGTTGTGGCCGAATCGAGGAGACCTTAAGTGCTATCTTAAGGTCTGGAACGTTGTGTCAGAAGCAATAATGGAACCACCAAGTGTTTGGAGGAGAGCTGGCAATTTTAGCAAGATGGTAACTCCAGGGGGAATGTGAAGAATTAATCCAACGTGGTTGTAGAAGCAGAGGACCACTCTGTCCTGCCTCAGTGGGACAGGTAGCCCCACCAAGTGGCGAGCGTCTGGATTCTGTAGCTGGAGAAGCCTGGGTTCCGGTTCCGGTTCCGGTTAGAATTCTGGCTCTGCTGTTTACCAGCTGTGTGGTCTGGGGCATATTTATCTAACCTCTCTGAGCCTGAAGAACGAGGAAAACAAGAACATCTGCATTCTGGCAATATTGTGGGGGATTTCAAGGAGCTCACACCCATTAAGTGTGGGGCACCAGGCCGGGCACAGCCTGAGTTCTCCATACAACGAGGACCCACTACTGTCACTCAAGGCCTTGGCCAGCATTACCTTCGGAGTGCCAAGGCCTCTGAGCAGGATGACCCCGCGCTGAGGAGGCTGAGCCCCGGCCCTTTCTCTGGGTCTGTAACAATTCTTTCCGCTTTGCCGCCTGTTCTCTTTGGGGCCTCGGACTGTGTTTGCTGGCGCAGAGATTCCCTTTCTGCCTGCTGGATGGCTGGCTGGCCTGCCAGGCTCACGATTCCCAGCTGTTTCCCAGAGAGCCCTCTAAATGAGGGCTGGGCTTCAGGAATATCTTTCTCTGCTTTCCTTTGTCAAGTTCACTGTAGGGGAGTCCTGTCTCTGAGGGGCCTGGGGCCGGACAAAGGGCAGTGGAGCCGAGTGGCGATGGCCGGGAAGCTCCCTGTGGCAGCTCCATCAGAAAACTCCTATAGAACTTCCCGTGGGCATTTCCACGTACCTAACCAGGCTTCTCCTGATAGCTTCCTAAGAAAAGTCTGAAGTCCTTTTCCCTCTTGAATAGGAGTGACCTCACAGAGACAGAGGTCTTGTTAGAAGTATCGAGACTTTGCCTCCCCAGCCACTTAAGCGATGAGCTGCCAGGTACAGAACCCCTTGTCATTCGCCAGGACTGAATTGCTTTCTATCACTCTTAAGAGACAGAAGAGGCAGCTCTGGAAGGTAGTGAGTTCCCCATTCATTCGTGGCGGTGTTCAAGCTGGACTACGGTGGCGGTGGTGTGTGCAGGCGGTGGGGCAGAATTCAGAGGCCATAGTTTTATGGGTTACTGGATCAGATGACTCTCTAAAGCCCCATCTAGTTCAGAGTCTGTGATGCACTTCAGCTCGCCTGTGGGCTTATTTGCTCACCCCAACAAATCAGCCAGCCTCCAGTGCTATTCAGCTGACAACAAACACTGTTATTATATCCGGTTTCCCGTAGAGCTGGAACCCCTCTGGTTTATGAAGCTGTACTACATTACTCAAACAGCAACGATCCTTGCAGAAACACTGATGAGGCAAGTCCAAATCTGCCATCCGCTCATTAACTTTGCCCTGGGCCCATCAGAGTGCCCCTGGTGGGGACAATGGCCCTCTCCATAAGGAAAGGCCCCGCAGAGCTGCAGCAGGAGGCTCTCCTCTGACCCCCACTCACTGTCTAAGCACAGCGGCCTGTTCTCAACACCGACAGGAAGCACTCACGGAGGGAGTGAGTGGTGAGATAGCCAGGGGCACCAGGGCTGGGGCTCCGGGAACAGACAGACTCCCTGTGTTTAGAGCCCAATTCTAGTCCTTCTAGCTGTGTGAACTTGGGCCAATGACCTAAGTTCTCTGAGCCCCAGAGCCTCACTTTTCTTTCTTTCTTTCTTTTCTTTTTGTAGATTTAATTCATCCATTTGTCAAAGAGAGAGAGAAAGAGAAAGAAAGAGCAGGGGGAGGGGAGCAGCTGGCAGAGGAGGAAGCAGGCTCCCTGCTGAGCAGGGAGCCCAGTGTGGAACTCGATCCCAGGACCCTGGGATCATGACCTGAGCCGAAGGCAGACACCTAACTGGCTGAGCCACCCAGGCATCCCGAGCCTCAGTCTTCTCATCTAGAAAAGGGGCAAACAATGTTACCTGCCTCATAGGTAAACACTGGCTTCTTTTGGCTTCCTGACCTCCTCCCCCCTCCCTTCCGCAGTCCCTGGCAGACAAAGGGCCGAAGAACAAACAGCTTACCTTTCCTGGAAGACATTATAGCTTAACAGGGAAGAATGTTAAGTCAAAGGAACAAATTGACAACAATAGCATCCTTGGCCTCAGCCAGAAGAGAGTGGGAAAGTTCAGGGCTGCAGAAGGGCCTGCCAATGAGAAGAGAGAAAGCAGGCGGCGAGGCTGGACACAGGGCCGCTCTAAGTCCCCCCATTGCCTTCCCTGGGCACTGAGTTCCTCAAGCATTCGGAAGAGTTCCGTCCAAAGCAAGGTCTTGGAAAGCGGGGCTGCACTTCCCCACAGAGGGATTTGGCAAGGCGGATATTAGTGGATATTAGTGCTGGGGGCCGAGGTAGGTGAGGGTTAGGAAGGGCGGGGGTGGGGAGGGCCCAATGGGAGGCTGCATCAAGTGTCAAGCTCTGTCTGATAGAGGTCTAAGAGGCTTCACTGGGATCAGATACAGGAATTCCTTCCAAGGGGACCAAAGAGCCCTTCCAAGGGTCCATCCGGGTCTAGAGGCAGTAAGTTGCCAGATACCAAACAAAAGGCCTGCATGAGGACTTTGATGGCACGAGGACCTAACTGGCAATGACACAAAGGTGAGGGAGAGTCTATGTTCTGGATCCTAGAACCAAGATCTCCAATTCTTCAAATATTATCTGAAAGAAATGCCAAATGAGGGCCTAGGTCCACAAATGCAACTGCACAATTTCAAGACAGGGAGAAGGTGGATCAGCAGTGAGTCCAGAACGTAGAAAGAGTTCTAAATTTTGGGCGACTAAGGTCCGTATTTGTCAAAAGTATGATGTTGCTCTGAAAACAGGTAATGTGATCTTAGGTTGTATTAATAGAGATATAGTAGCTTGACCAGTTGAAGGTGCTGATACCCGACCATTTCTGGCCTACAAACTGACAATTGCTTATGGTTCGACCTAACACCAAACCAGAGGTGAGGGACCCTGAATCTGGAGGATATTACGCCAATGAAATAGGTCAGGCATGGAAGGACGAACACTGTGATCTTACTTATATATGGAATCTAAAAAGTCAAATTCATGGGGACTCCTGGGTGGCTCAGTTGGTTAAACTTCTGACTCTTGATTTTGACTCAGGTCGTGATCTCAGACTCCTGGGATTGAGCCCCGCCTGGGGCTACTCGTTCAGCACGGAGTCTGCTTGAGCTTCTCTCTCCCTCTCCCTCTGCCCCTCCTACTCATGCGTGCTCTCTCTCTCTCTCAAATAAACAAATCTTAAAAAAAAAAGTTGAATTCATGGAACCATGGTGGTTTCCAGGGAGCTGGGGAATTGGGGGAAATGGGGAGATGTTGGTCAAAGGGTACAAACTTTCAGTTATTAGAGGGGTAAGTTCTGGAGACCTAATGTACTGCATGGTGACCAGTTAATAATAGCATATTGTATACTCGGAATGTGCTAAGACAGATCTTAAATGTTCTTACCACATGCACACAGAATGGGAACTATGGGAGGAGATGGAGGTATTCATTAGTTTGATCATGGTCATCATTTTACAACCTATTATCAAATCATCACACTGTGTGCCTTAAATATCCATAACTGTTACCTGTCAATTATACTTCAATAAAGTTGGGGGAAAGGGAAGATGAAGTTCCTCTGTACTGATTGGACCACATTCAGAGGATTGTGCTTGGTTCTCGGGGACACACTGTAAGAGGTATTTTGATAAATATGCACAGAGAATTCCTACTGTAATCTAGGCATTCAAAAGCTTGTTAGTGAGGGACTGCTGGGAGCCTGGGAACTGCCTTCGAACATCAGAGGAAATAGGGACTAGGAAAGGAGCTGATTGTTTTCCAGATAGTCTTGGAAAGCAACAAAAGGGCAGATTAGCAGGACTCACAGAGCAGCAAATTTGTACTCAACATAAAGAGGTGGGGGTTCATGATTGAGGCTTCTCTCGAGCTGTCAAGACAGGTAATGAGACCTCCATCAAGGATTCAGGCAGAAGCGGCATGTTGCGGGGGGCATTTAAGTGTTAGAAAAGAGTTGAACAACTTTATTAGTTAGTTCCCTTGGAACTCAGGAGACTCCGTGATCCTACTCAAAACCCACCCCAAAATAGGCTCGGTTCCACTGCAGAAAGTAGCCTTTTCACATCTGAACATTTTGTTTTAGTGTTAAGCGAACAACAGGAACATGTACAAATGGCCAGTCCAGTGGACTCGTCCAAATCTCTAGCAGGCTTTGTTTGGCCACATTTAACGGTGGTCTTCTCAAGATGTATTCTTTCCTCTGTACTGAAGAATCCAGTTCAGAGATTCAACTGCTGGGGATTAAATTTTATTCTGTGTTGGAGTTTTGAACCCACTCGAGAATTAGTAGCTAGAAGAGCTGAACAGAACTCAGATTGGTTGGGGTTGGATACTATTTACATGTCACTAATTGCAATTACTGTTTCTGGAGAAAAGTAAATTATAGGGAAGAACTGGAGGATTCTGAAATATCGAATGGCTTTTATGAAATTACATCTTGATGAACTAAATATAAGTGAAACAAAATATTCCATTTCATTCAAAATGCAGAAGTTTCAAAAGTCAGGCACTATACACTTAAAATGGGTGCATTTTATAGCATATAAATTATGCCTCAATAAAACTGTTTTAAAAAAAAACAAACCCAGAGGCATCTGGCAAAATGTATTCGAGGCTTTCAAGGTTGAAGCACTTGAAAGCACACTCGGTGAGTGGGGTATTAGGCCAGTCTAAGAGCACATATCTGCCCCAGAGTCAGACTGCCTGCATTTATAGCCTTGCACATAGGAAATGCTCCATAAATCTTAGCTTGTCTGTGATGACCCCCCATATGTGTAGAGTTACCAGTTTTTGTTAGCCTAACTTCTGCTTATTTAGTTAATACTGTTATTCCTGTGTATGATATTTGGTTGATTTTTTACCTTGGTTGTATTGCTGTATTTTAACAGCTTTCCTTTTGTTTGTTCTTCTCCCTTTCCTCCAAGGAGATAACCTAGAAATATTCAGAGAGTACCTACGATATACCTGCATCAGTTTGCTAGGGCTTCCATAGCAACCAACTACCACAGACCACATGGCTTATACAACAGAAAATTATTTTTTCATAGTTCTGGAGGCTGGAAGTCCAAGGCCAAGGTGCTGGTAGGGTTGGTTTCCTCTGAGGCCTCTCTCCTTGACTTGTTGATGGCCACCTTGTTGTTTCTCTGTGCGTGTGGCCCCGATGTCTCTTCCTCTTATAATGATATCAGTCATGCTGAATAGGAGCCCCATCCCGATGGCCTCATTTTGACTTAATCACCTCTTTAAAGACCTTCTCTCCAATTATGTTTACATTCTGAAGTACTGGGAGTTGGGACTTCTATATATGAATTACACCCTGGGTTTATGGAGAAGAGGCAAGATATACATTCTCACCCCAGTGGGCTTATGATTCAGCTGGACTGAGACCGGAACAGTTCTGAGCAGGCCTGTATTAAAGTAGTAGTTTTGCTGTGGGAGCAGCTCAGAAAAGGGAGTGTTGTCTAAAGACCTGTATGGCCAATTCTGCTCACCTGGGGGTGGTGGGGCTGGGTTGACAGGACTTTGGTCAGGATAAAGGAGAGGCAGAGAAATAGTATGGTTAAAAGACTGAACTTTGCAGGAAAGAATGTCCAATGGAAAAAAGACAGTCTCTTCAACAAATGGTGTTGGGAAAATTGGACAGCTACATGCAGAAAAATGAAACTGGACCATTTCCTTACACCACACACAAAAATAGACTCCAAATGGATGAAAGACCTCAATGTGAGACAGGAATCCATCAAAATCCTTGAGGAGAACACAGGCAGCAACCTCTTTGACCTCAGCCACAGCAACTTCTTCCTAGAAACATCACCAAAGGCAAGGGAAGCAAGAGCAACAATGCACTATTGGGACTTCATCAAGATCAAAAGCTTTTGCACAGCAAAGGAAACTATCAACAAAACCGATAAGACAACTGAGAGAATGGGAGAAGATATTTGCAAATGACATATCAGATAAAGGGCTAGTATCCAAAATCTATAAAGAACTTATTAAACTCAACACCCAAAGAATAAATAATCCAATCAAGAAATGGGCAGAGGACATGAACAGACATTTCTGCAAAGAAGACATCCAGATGGCCAACAGACACATGAAAAAGTGCTCCACATCACTCGGCATCAGGGAAATTAAACAAATTAAACAAATAAATAAATAAACAAAATAAACAAATAAACAAATAAAACAAATTAAAACCACAATGAGATATCACCTCACACCAGTCAGAATGGCTAAAATTAACAAGTCAGGAAATGACAGATGCTGGCGAGGATGCGGAGAAAGGGGAACCCTCCTACACTGTTGGTGGGAATGCAAGCTGGTGCAACCACTCGAAAACAGCAAGGAGGTTCCTCAAAAAGTTGAAAATAGAGCTACCTTA